>JARHVA010000813.1:1540000-1695000 GCA_037957365.1 Torreya grandis | reverse complement strand
AATCCCAAAAGGTGGGTGAGGTCAATACTAATTTCAAAGTGGAAATACAACAAATAAATATAAAAAATAGATGATTGTCTTATCGGGAAGGTGGATTAGATGGATAGTTGAGGCAGATTGCTAGATGTAGAAGCTGATTGTAATTCTGATAGAGTGACGATGCTTGGAGTGGTGATGGCAAGTTGGGCTTGCCAAATTGCTGAAGTGCCTGATGATGATTGACTTGCAAAAGATATTTTGGATACTAGAGCTCTTGATAATAATTACAGATAGATTTTCCCTTGTAGCTCTCCTCTTCTTATAGGCAAGGGTAAGAGGCTGAAGTGGGAGTATAACTAGGGCTTCTAATTATAACTCATCCATGTAATGCCTTGTGAAAGGATTTGGATGACTTATATTTAGAGAAGTTGAGTGATAGTTTGTATGGTGATTGGTATGTTAATTTATAGTTAGTGGAGCTTGACTGTTGATGGTTAGGCTAACTATCGACGGTTACCCTGACCATCAACAGTTGAGGCTAAGAGGTTAAAATAAGTAAAAAGGGATAGTTCAAGCCAACTAGGTTAAACTAATAAAAATGGCTTTAGGCATAGGTAAATGGTCCGAAGGGGGTCTAGGGGTTTGCAACATTCAGAATTGCATGAGCAAATTTCTGGTGTCTACACTAATACCATCCAATTTAAAACAATTTGTTTGGATAAGATAGTGAAAGGATCTTGGCTCATCCAACTTGTATTTTTCAATATCCTGAAAGTATCTAGCATACAATTTCAAATTGGCAAGCTGCAATTGCATACCAAAATAAATTAAAATAATCACAAAGACACAACTCCTTGACCAAGACAACAAACATTTACTTTAAAACTTATCATAGACAGTATAACATGTCTAAGGTGGAGCAACACAAAGTAGGTAGAAACAATGATAATTCCTCTCTAGATCTGATAATTGACAAACTTGGGACCTTTCAAGAAGGTATGTCCTTATAACAAATTTTAACATTGCATTTTTATACAATTATAAATAGGTACACAAAAATATTACAAGGAAAATCAGGGTATTATTCTAAAAAATAGCTAGTGTGAATGGTATAGGCTGAATACTCAAAAATGTTTGAAAATTAGCTAGTATGGAGATGGAGATCTCACCCAGTCACGAACGCCCCTTGCTTCTTGCATGCCATATTTCATCCTTGAGTAAACTCCAGCTACAAACACATTCATGTCAAAACTATAGCATAACAACTTGTCAATAGTTTTAAGAGCTGTGTCAAGATTGAGGCAACGGTAATTCTACTTGACCACCACAATGAAAACAATATGCCATGAATACTCCCCAAAATATGTTTCCCATTTTCTAATTTTCATCCATGTATGGCCTATTACATACTAATAATGTATTCTTGCTACAGCATACATACTTAAAGTTTTTACAACACTGCAGAAAAGCGCAAATATTTCTTGTATGCTTCTACAAAAATGCAAGATCTAAGTGAACACAACAAATGAAAATTTAATGACAAACATACATAAAAAGTTTAAACCTTTGTTAAAATAAGAATATAAAATGCATTCACTAAAAAATAAAGTTTGTATTAAAATCTCTACAAAGACAAATAGACATAGACAAACTTGTATTGAATTTAGTTTTGCAAAGCTTCGTTGCTCAGAAAACACAACATTACGATAGATACAATATGCTTCGGGGTTCTTCTTTTGGAATCATCTAGACCATGCTGCAAACCCTGAGAGATAGAGATAAGTCCAACATTAATGCATTAATGAAATGTATTTAACTAGCATAAAAGACAAAGATATCTAGTACAACACCACATTAAAACCATTGTACAAACCCGTCCACTGTCTACTACATGATTAATGCCCAGCGTCGATCTAAATGAAGTGCCCCATAACATAAAAAAATTCTAACCAATCAACGTGCACCAAATATCATCCTCAAAAACCCAAGATTTTGGCAAGCCTTAGGACCCATGCCAATAATATGAGAAATGAGAACATTTGGATGAAATTGAAATGCATCAACGCAGTTGAGGAAGATCTGATTAATACCTGTGATCTCAATGAGATTGAGAAGGGAATGGGGTTTGATCTACAAGTTTGTGGGTCAAGGGCCCCCTGAAAAGGAATTATGAGCTTTGGTGATCAAGAACTAGAAGGTAAAAGGGTAGGTAGACATCCACACTTACACAAGAGGCTCCTTTTATTTTTGGTTTTTGGAGGATCTATTCAATGTATTTGAACAAAGACCTTGGTTATTTGACAAATCAAGGTTATTCGTGATATTTTGAAATCCTAGCTTCGATTTTTCACAAGAAGATCCAAAGGTAGCCCCAATTTGGGTAAAGACTATTCATCCTTGTAACACATTTGTAGGTTGATTCCATTCTTTCAAGAATTGGAAGCTAATTGAGGAGATGGTTTGCATTTCTTTTGAAACTCATAGTAAGAAACATATTTCCTATGCAAAAAATTGTATTCAAAGGGATGTGAATGAGTCTCTTCGTAGAAGAGTTTGGTTAAAATTTCGGAAGCAGAGATGTTCGAATAACCTCTAGACTATGAAAACCTCCTTTTGAAATGCTTGATGTGCCACAATGATAATCATTTAGCTCGAGACTGCCGCTTTGCTGCAGCCTCTAAAAAGGGAAAGGGAAGGATGATTTTCACAACAGAAAAGGAAAGAAAAACCCCAAGCCCGATTCCAAAGAGAAGAAGAAAAGTCTAGAGAAAGCAAAGGACACCGGATTAAGTTCTAACCTTTTTAAGATCTTAGGTGCAAGTGTTTGACCCTTAGGAGACGGAGGTATTAGAAATAGCAGAGCATTCGGAGGAATTAAGACTCAAGATGATGGAGTAAATGGCCTACCTAAGATCTTTTGTTTTTCATAAGTAACAATAGCAGATGGTTCAGATAATGAAGGCTATGAATGTGAATCTCCAGAGGCATGCTTGAGAGCCCCTGTACGAAAGAAGCTTAATGCTAAGACACAAATGAAGGACGGTTTTGGCTTTGGGTAAAAGTAAATCCGCTCTGCATTCTTCAAAGAAACACTGACGGTGTTTTTTGCCTTAGTATTTTGATATGTTTTTTTGGGTTACTATTGTCTGTAGCTTTTGGTGTTGTGTGTTTAACCGTTGTGGTTGGGTTGCAGTGAATACCAACTGTGTGCTTTTTATTGTAATTAGCGATATCCTCTTTTTTGGGGTTGAATAATAGATGTATTAATATATTTATATATAAGAATCTCGAATCTTAAGAGGATCTACGACGAGTCCAAACTTTTCTGTGAGCTATGCCTTGCTGCCTAATACAGAGCCATTCATAAATGTTAAAAGCAAACATGAAGATATTTCAGGAAGGGAGATCCAGCAAACTTTTTTTTTATAAAGTAATGGGTTTACATAACAGCAGGACGATAAATTTTAATATTTAGACTGCAAAATTTTCTTTTCAGGGTTCAGAATATGTAGGCATCTCACCAGGGAGAGGGAAAATTATATCGAGGCAATAGCTTGTTTGAAAAGCCATAAAATCACACACATCTAACAACCAAATCAATAGCTCAAGAGTCATTGTTTGATAATTTTAAGCAAAATTAAATAAAACAACAAAACACCGCTTGACTATGTGGCTCCTACATTGGTCATTTTATAATTCTGTATGTTGCCTTTTTCATTCTTAAAAAAAAATAAAAATTTGGAGAACATGTTGATAATTAAATTGATCCTGAGTTGAAGAATAAAATAGCATATTCTAATTAATTGAATTACCATAAATAAAAGCCAAAAATTGTTAAATATACAACATCATACCAACAAATTAAATATACATCATCATACCAACAAATTAGTGTCTTCTTTGCTTTGTTGTGGGTCCAAAGTTAAAATCCACAACATTTACAAAGCACACTTTATACGATCATTAAGTTTGATCTAAACTAGGCACATTGAAAAACACAAAAATAAATTGCTTCTGGTCAATATATGGTTAATAAAACATTCATAAAACTATGATCCCAATGAAGACCACATGTTTTTAATTGACATTAAGAAGTTAAAAGAGTAACATTTCAAAGCTTAATGCAACTGTGTTTAAATTGATCTTAAGTTGATTGAAACATCAATCATATTGTCTTGCATAAATTACTAAACATAACATTTCATATTGTCGAACAACACCCATTACAATGATAGCTGAAAAAGTCCAAGCCATGCAGAATTCAAGCATGATTTTTTCCACACTAAACACAAACTATTTAATTAGGGGCCATATAGACAGAAGCACTAAAATGGAGGACATTACATATTAAATAAAACATACTTGACATCTACACTATGATGGATAGATTCGTGCTTGTGAGAGCCCATAATTAAGACCTGGGTGAACCTATTGCCAAAGTATTAGAGTTGCCCTTGTGATTTATATACTCTCAGGGGAAGCCCAATTATGTCCACTCAAAGCCAATCAGTAGCGAATGCATTTATACTTAAATGGCTGCACCATGCTGTTCATGAATGAAATCTCCTTGTTTGCATAATTCATCCCTCTGCTAGAAGAGAAGACCGGCTTCACATAGATCATTGAAGCCATTTTCATGAAAATTTGGCTTCAACCAACAGTTTTGTTTTTCTTTTTTCCAGATCAATTGGTAGATTAGAAAAACAGTTTGTTGTTTTAAGAGAGGAACGGTTATTAATGGCTATGAAAGGTGGGATCTATCAAAGATCCAAACAGCATATCCTAAAGCAAACTCCACTAAACAACTACATGCTGCTGCTTTATTTACTTTGGCAGTGACGAGAATAAATTTTCTATATAAAAATAAGAGAAATTGATCGGGCACTGTGCAGCTTCGAATGACTTGGATTTTGTTTAGACTAGTCGTTTTCTTGTACGAATGGAGCAGTATTTTTTATTGGGGAGTGCTGGAATGGACTGTACGTTTATGCATCACCTGCATGTTTATTGGCCCTTTTGTACTTGGAAAAGCCACACAACAGTATACAGGTGGGTTTTTTATAATTAGGTTATTATATTATATTATTAGTACATATATTTTAAATATATTTATTTGAAAAATGTTGAGAGATTGATTTTCAAATGTCTATTTTGGATTGTTACATACTATACCAACGACTCCATTACTTTTTTCGTAATTTTTTTATTGACTAGCAATAGTTGGCCTCAATTTAATTACATCAATGCGTTGTCGAAAAATAATTTTGAGGAAAAAAGGGTCTCCATATACTACTATATCCGATTGCATTCTCCAAGCAAGAAGAAAAACTATCATGCAATAGTCAAATAGACGTCAAATTTAAGGTCAAAAATTCCTATGATAGTCAAATTTAAGGTTGACCATTTTTTTTTAATATCTCACACTATTAGCCTTCACCACCGTCCCAAGTGTGTTTTTAGGTTTCCTAGATGCTCTAATAACAAAAGAAGACAAGAAAACACAACAAAGGGAAACAAATTGTTTTATGGAAATGTGGGTTTACATCAAAATGCAATACATTTACCCATACACATTTAATTAAGCTTAATAAGATGTTAAAGAGTAGAATTAAACTTAATATTTCAATTCTAGAACAATAAATGACAATAAGAGGGTTTAAAGAAATATCTTGATTTTCAAGAAATTTAAAAATAATTGTCACAATCTAAGAAAAGAATCGAGGTTTTTGTGGCAAGACTTTGAGAGCCCAAAAACCTTGTAGTATTTAAACACCTCCCAAAATTATACACTCTATATTTTTTGTTACTAGAATATAGTTTTGTGTTTCTTGCAGATGATAGACATGAAAAATTTTATTTGACTACGACATTCATGAAAAACTCTCAGAATTTAGAATCTTCATGTCGATCCCTAGGTAATTACTCTTCATATTTAGATCCTAACAAGATAGGCGAACCTACCTGGGGCTTAAAACACTATATGTAAATGAATTGAGTTAGTTTTTTAATAATTAGGTATTTATATTATATTTTTTATAAAAGAAAATTTTATTCATGCACAAAATTTACAAAGAAAAGAGGGCTACCCTATAACGAAATCAAGGAAGACAAAAAGCAAAAATATAAATTACATCTCTCCTTTAGGGAATGACTTAGTAGAAATAGTAGGGATGAGTCCCACCATCATTGAGGACCAATTGGTTGGTAGTGCAGTATGTCATCCACCTTCAGTGCTTTATTCAACATGGTTTCACCATAAATGTAGAGTTCTCATTGGAATAGCAACGCCCATATTAGCCAATGTATTTGCCTCAACATTGTATTTCCTTTGAGTGTGTTGGAATTTGATATGAGAGAAAAGTCTAACCAAGTTCTTGATGTATTTGACATTGAATTCAATATTAATGAAATTGTGATGGGCCTTATTGATGACATTGATAACTAGCTAATAATCTCCATAAACTTTCAGATAGTCCATCCCTTCATCTCTAGAAAGAGAGACCCCTAATTTCAAGGCTTGCATTTTAGCATTGTTATTAGTCATAGTGCCAAGGCCAAAAGCATATATTATGAAAGGTTTGTTGTTGAAGAGAATGATTTATCCTCCTCTAGCACAACCCATATTTCCCTTGGAGCCTTGTTGTATTCAAAAGTGAACAGGTGTGGAATTTTGGTCCCCTAAGTTAATTTGATCGCAATCGATCAATTTTGGTCTAGTTAGTTGTTATAAACATATATTTTTTTACTAAAAACATGTTCAAATCTAAGTGTGTCTTTCGAAACAACTTTCTGTGTCTTCGAAGTATTAGAAGATTGAGAGAATCTAAGTCTTTTGCACCTTATCAGATTCTTGATAAGTATCTTGCAAGTCATAGAACCCAAAGCAATGAGAAATAATCCCATGGATTCTAAACATTAGGTTTCTAACTAGTTCTTTACACATCTCATATTTCCGTTGCTTCCTTTACAAACCTTGAAACCCAAGTTATGCAAAGCACCCTGAGCTTTCCACCATTAACCTAGTAGTTACCTATGCATGCAGATGTTTTGGACCTCTTCCTATAACTACCTTATTCACACATTTCTTTCCACCTTGCCTTCATTCCACTCTCCATTCTCTGTCTCTCAAACCCTAGCCATTGCTTTCTCCCTTTTTCCTTATTTCATTCCCCTTTTCTCTTGCAGGTGATTTATTTAGACTTGTTTGCAACTACTTTCAGGGGGTATTGAGGTTTTCCATTGACATATCTTCAACATTTCAGACATTTTGTTGGGTTTTGGTGACCACTATTCCTTCATTCATCAAAACCCTAAAGTTCGTTTACAGCCCTTGAGTTTTAAATTTTGCTCAGTATTTGTTGGAGGATTTTATTTTGTATATAAAATTTAATAAATACACTATCATGCACAATGACTATTATATTTATGGCCTCAACACATCCTTGTTGGAATTTCAAGCTATGCTCAACACCTAGCTATATTTTGAGCCTTACTAGACATATCTCAGTTTTATGATCCTTGCATAACATCCAATGGAAATCAAACCACTACAAACATTGCTTGAGATTCTAAGCCTTGTTGGACACATCTCAAAAATCTGAGCTGCACTTCACCTAGTGGTATCAAATTTTTTACTCATGTTTGACACTCCTCAGGGTTTTGACCCCTACTTGATACCTAAGTAGAATTTTGACACTTATCCAACATCCCTCAAAATTTTACCTTCTTCACAACACACTGTCAGGTTCTAAACCTTGCACAATCACCTTCAAATTTGTGCTTTTGTGCTAAACTTTGTCTCCTTGATGTATAAATTAGTTTTATCAGAATATCCATGTTATAAAATATAAAGAGTAAAGGAGTTATGAAGTATTAGTTTCATGGGGTTGTTCCCCATTCAAATCTAGATTCAAACATTAATAAGATCACAGATACAGACTTGGGACATGTTGATCTCATAGAGTTTTGGTAGAGGATTAATGTAACTCATAAATTAGATTGGGTTGAGAGTATTCATGGGGTATGTGCACGGAGTTGGAGGATAAATATGTGGACATTTCCCATAACACAATCAATTTATTAAATAACATGATCACATTATTGACATAACGTGATCACGTTATTTAAATTATGGCTCGATAATTATCGAGCCATAACATGATCGCATTAATATATAACAGAATCTCATTATTTAAAACCAATAACGCGATCATGTTAATAATGTGATCACATTCCGTATGTTTACTACAAAAAATAAAAAGTGAAACCAAACATAAAATTTCCTCATTTTGCATTTAAGTTATTTATTCCCCTCACTCTCCTCCACTCCGTGATCATGTTTTGCCTTAGTGAGGCCAAACCTTGCCAAAATTCATCTCAGGAAGATTAACACATCGACTAATTGATGATGTCACCATGTAGAAGAGGTAAGTACTAAAAAACTACACCTATTAACCCTAAATTTTAGTAATTTTTTGTTATTATCATTATTTAATTGGTAATTTATTTATTTTAAATAGCCTATCTTGCTAACCCTCATGTTCCTCAACCTAACCCTCCTAACCCTCTTCTTCCTCATCCTATGCCCCCTCCTAACCCTCCACCTAACCATCCTATAGTTCCACAAAATCCCCAAGGCAATCAGGAGAGTCTAGTTGACCACATTTTGGAAAATAAAATTGAAATTGAAAAATTAATTAGGAGAATGAGGAATCATACTTCCACCAGCACCCATCGCACCTATTTTTCCAATTCCCTAGTCATTATTAGGTCAAATTGACTCTATAATGATTCAAATTGATAGATGGGCTTCATATCAGGATAGTTGTAGGGCTTATTATGCTAAAAAATTGTCAACATGTGAGGTCAAGAATAAAGACATATAAAAATCCTCTATTTTCACTTTATTCATTGACCCAACCACTAATGCATTATTTCTAGTAACTGCTAAACATTTTTTAATCCATCATTGCCAACACAATAATCACAACCAATTTTTGGGATCGATAGTGGATGGTGTTTGATTATCCACTGTGTAACAACCATGAGGTCCCGTTGTATTTTTTGAGGAAACTATATTGTGATTTTGTCCTCAATGAGATCTAAACTATTTTGATTATAGTGAGTTTAAGGGTTGAGGGAAAGGCTCTACACATGATAAACCAAGTGCACGCCATACACCTAATTGGCCTGGAAGGATCTGTATCCAAAAGCAACTTAAAACTATTATCCCCTATATAGTTTATGAGATCATGGAGATTGAAACTCTACATGCACTTATTTCTCTCATTCATACACTCATTTAGCATATGAGTAGGCTCTCAGAGACTGATGCTAGAGATACGCCACCTAGTGTGCATACCTGACCCCACCTTTGTAGATCTTATGGAGCTATATGCACTAAACCTTCTGATGATGATGACACTAGTGGTTTAGAGGGCTTGGATAATATACTTATGAGTGATGAGTTTTTGGCACACACATTTGGTTTGCAAACATCATCCACTACACAGATGTAGGTATATTTTATATAAATTTCATGTTAACATTAGAGTTATATTTGCAAATTTAATTTAGCTAATAATTAATTTCCATAGAAATTTAATAATATATATGTAATTTTTTATGTCCCAAGAGGAGGCGGTGCCTTCATCGTCAATGTCCACATTTGCAGGATTCGATTTAATGCAGCCATTATTTACATATACGGATCTAGCTACTGGCCCATCCATTACTACATTTGTCTGTGTTAGGATGACACATTTTACTTATACAAAGGTACAAATTTAAGTTAATCTTATGATATATGCACATTTAATCTATGTATATTTGCCTTGTAAGTTTAAGTTAAATTTATCTATCAAGGATCTCAAAATTCAAGTATTATGCTATTAAATACACTCTTGGTTTAATAAAAGAGAAAAACTTGCCATATATATCTTTGATACTTTATATAAAAGTTAGTGAGAGCTTGTTTATATCTAATTGATGGCACGAGTAGACCTCCATCACTGCAAGCTAAAATAGACATAGGTATTGCTATTGCAATGTCATCCACATAGGTGTTGATAGAGGTATATATTAACTTGTAATTTTAAATTGTAAAAATAGACTTGTTTTAATAATTTTACTACATACTTGGGGGAAATATAATTTATGTGAATGTATTGTGTATGCAGGGTTGTCCCATGACATCAGATAGTCCTAGTCAGATGATTGGTAGGGCAACTTCTCATGTTTCTTCCCTATTTTAGACTTTTGTTCTAATAGATGAGCCTACAATTGACTTGTTTGAGATTCAAAAATAGATTGAGCAAGATCACAAGCGTGCAGTAAGTGCACGTTTAAATGATTTTTTATTCTAGTTTAAAATTAATTTCCTAACAAGTGGTTAAATGTATTTTATGTTAATTTTTTAATAATAATTGTATTTGAATAGGTTCAGTTGCAAGCGAGCTATGAGCATAGGTAGTAATTTTTTAATAATAATTGTATTTGAATAGGTTCAGCTGCAAGTGAGCTATGAGCATAGGACCTGCAATCAAAACTTAGGGCAATCCAAGGCATTCGAGGGATCTCCATCTACCAACAAGGCATCTTAGGGAGAGTCTTCTTCAAAGAAGGCAAAGAGAGGGAGTTTATTTGATAATTAGGATGTCTTAATGAGATGTGCTTTTTTGTATGCCTATATGGAAATGTACGTATTTTTGGCATTGTATATGTGTATATGACATTCACCCGACATTAGATACTATGTTGGTAGATGTTATAATTTTTTGCATGCCTATCATGGAAATCTATGTATTATTGACATTGTACATGTGCCTATATGATTTTTTTTGTATTTTTCATCTGAATTATGTTAATCTATCTAATTTGTATTTAGTTTTACTTTAAAAATTTATTGTAAAGTGTTGTTTTGATCTTTCAAATTATTATCTTTTAGATCTCGTATTTAATGTTATACATAAATGAGGATTAAAAAATTATTCTTTTCAATTCTTTAAATCTATGATCTCCCATAAATTTTAAAATTAAAGTTTTTATTTGATTGTGTGTAGTGGAAATAACTGATGATACTCTTATCTATTTTATATTTTTCATCACCCATTTACAACTTTTCAATTGATCAATAACATAATTTGATTTCACATAAGGCCCATAAATAATCATGTTCATACTTGTATAATGTAGAGACATAAAATCATTATCAAATCCCTATAAATTTATCACTCTTATACCTATACCTACAAACTTGATCTTTCACTTCAGTTGGCTCTAATGCCTTTTTGGCTAGCTTTTCTTGAAATTAGGCTTACTACTTGTATGGCCTCTATGATTCTTGTTCCTTTATATTTTACCTCACCTCTCAAGTAATCTCTATCAATACCTCTTCTATGCCCAACTCCTTTACTATCCTCCAGCCTACCCCTTTCGTCATTCAATCTTCACACTCTCTCACTATACGTTCCCTAGGCTTGGCTATGCCTAGATTCCTTCCTCTTCTTTAATACTTTCAAGAACACTTCCTCTGGATCTTATATCCACATATCCAACCTTAATGAAACCCAATCTATATAATTTCAAATGAATTAACACTCCTTTACACTTTCTTGCACTTTTTCCCTTCAAGGGCTATTTGGCCTAATAGGCCGAATAAACTTTCTTGAGATTGGTTTCTGACACTTCAACACCTCACTCCTTCAACACCTTTAATACATCACTAATGATGTAATTAAACTCCCTATTCTATAGACCCAACTCAACTCCCATTAATATTTATATTTATTTCTAGGCCTATCCCTTAAGGATGTTAGGCCTCTTATAACTGATCTTTGAAAATATCACAAACCTATTATAGCCTCCAAATCACCTTGAACACTTAAAATACACTTTCATGAAAAAGTGGGTGAGAAAAGGGAGAGAGAGACAGTTTCATGGGTGTGTGTGGTTTAGGAAAGTAGGGGGGAGTAGTATGAGTCAGTAGAGTAGGTAGGAGGTTCAAGAAAGATGGATAGATGGATCAATAATATGGAAAACTATGTTATCCATGAGGACAAGGATATGACAATGGATCATATTGTAAATATTTATGAAGATTAATAAAAGATGTGTTATCTAGTGGTAAAAAATCCTTATCATTGTGTTTTGAATGTAATTGAATAAAATTTAATGTTTGATAATGTCATTGAATCCTATAGCTAACATCCCATGCTAAGTTGCAGGTGTGTGGAAGATTGAGTGGTTTCAAGAAGATATAGGAGTAGTTTCATCCTCAAGTAAAGGTGGTTTGAGGAATAACAATCATGGAGATATAGTTTACTAAAATCCTATGGAAAGAGTTTTATTGATTTGTTAGAATTAAAATATTTTATAGATACTTTTAACTAGAAAATTTAATCTGTTATCCATAGATTGATTATATTTTTCAAAAAGAAACAATTAATTTACATTCAATTATACAAGGATTAACAATAAGTGCAAGAAAAAATATTAGTTCCAAGTAAAGTGTCAATATAAAAATACCTCATCTTTACTAAAACCTAGCACTAAAAACATGTCTTAGGGTGGAAAATAATGTCTAGGACTAGATTCTTGGCCTCCCATCATACCTGATTGACAAATCTACCACCCATTCCGATCTCAAGAATGCCCTTCTCAATACAAGAAAAATGCATTTTTTAAGCTTAAGTTCAAACACATGTAAAAAAAAATTGTAAGTCATTTTCATAAACCATTATATCCCTCCCCTACCTCTTTAATCCCTATAATCACACCCCATATCACTTAGGTGGAACCTTTGAGGGCAATTCGTGACACAAGTTATAGTGATGGGTCCTAAAAGGCAACTTTTTAGCATTAAATAGACAACTTCCTGAGCTCCAACTATCATTTATGCCGCTAAGACCTCCAGTTGAGAATATATCACTTAGATCATGTCTATATAGGTAAATTACATGTTAACACACCACCATGACATTCAAATCCATTGAAAGTACATTTTCACTACTGTTCAGGAGTGCAAAAACACTGACAATAAGCATAGTCAAAGTTGAAGTTGTGATTGCAAAATTCTAATTTTGATACTTCCTAACCAAAACTTGGCACTATCAACATGTATAGATAGGGTGGATAATGTCTAGGACTAGGTTATTGTCCTCCCATCATGATCGATAGACAAACCCACCACCCATTCTGACCTCAAGATTGCCCATCCCAATACAAGAAAAATGTAGTTTTTTAGCCTCAATTCAAACATGCATAAAATGAAACCTATAAATCATTTATGAGAACCATTAGATCTATCCCATAACTCTTTAATCCCTATAATATAAATTTAGAGCACTTAGGTGGAACCTTTGAGAGCAATTCATGGCATAATTTTTAATGATAGGTCCTAAAATGCAACTTTTTGGCATTGAATAAACAACTTCTTGAGATCTAACTACCATTTATGCCTCTGGGACCTCCACTTGAGAATATATTATTTTAATTACATCTATACAATTAAATTAAACATGATCACACTTTCATTATAATCAAATCCACCAAGAAGTGCATTTTCACTATTGTTCAAGAATGAAGAAACATTGGCAATAAATGTTGTCAAAGTTGAAGTTGTGGTTGTAGAACTCTAATTATGATGCTTCCTAACCAAAACATGACACTTTCAACATGTCTGGTGGGTGGATAATGTTTAGAATCAGCTTATTATCCTCCCATCACACTTGATCAACAAACCCACCACCCATTCTAGCCTCAAGAATGCCCTTCCCAATACATGAAAAATGCAATTTTTAGCCTAAGTCTAAACACATGTAAAATGAAACCTATAACTCAATTTGTGAATTTTTAGATCCCTCCCTTACCTCCTTAATCCTTTTAATCTCACCCCAGATAATCTGTGTGGAACCTTCAAGATCAATTTATGGCATAAGTTGCAATGGCAGGTCTTAAAACGTAACTTTTTAGCATTGAATAGATAACTTCTTGAGCTCTAACTGCCATTTCTACCTTTGGGACCTCCAATTGAGAATATATCACTTTGATCATGTCTAGATAAGATAGTTACATGTTCTCACATTTTCAAAACATTTAGATCAACTTGAAAGTGCATTTTCACTACCATTTAGGAGTGCAGAAACACTGACAATAAATATTATCAAAGTTTAAGTTGTTGGAGAATTTTAATTTTGTTGTTTCTTGATAGAAACCTGGCACTGCCAACACATCCAAGGGGTGGATAACATCCAATACTAGGTTTTTTCCTCACATAATGTCTAATTGACAAACCCACCACCCATTCCATCCATAAGAACATCATTCCTAATACAAGAATAATGTAGTATTTTAGCTTAAGTTTAAACAGGCATAAAACAAAACTTGTAACTTATTTATACAAATTGTCAGATCCTTTCCTTGCCTATTTGATCCCTCTAATCACACCCTATAACACTTAGGTGGAACCTTTGAGAGTAATCCTTGGCACAAGTTATAGTGACAGGTCTTAAAATGCAATATTTTGGCATTGAATAAATAACTTCTTGAGCTCTAACTACCATTTCTACCTCTGGGACCTCCAGTTGAGAATCTATCACTTCAATAACATATATATATATAGGTAAATTACATGTGATCCCATTTCCATGATGTTGAAATCCACCTAGAAATGCATTTTCATTACCGTTCAGGAGCATAGAAACACTATGTACTTAAAAATTTAGCTTCTTTTAGCTTGAAGAATATGTAATTCTTTATTGACAGTGACAATCACATGAAGGTGAAAGCTTATTTGGCACCACTAACCTATAAAAAATCATTAGTAAGTAATTAAAAAATAAATTCATATGTACTACCTATAAAATAGAAAACATTTGGTAAAATTGATTACATCTACATTTGAAAAGTCAACACACATGTGTATTTCAATCCAATGAGCCACAAGGATCTACTCTAACCTTGATAGTATCAAGAATAGCTTCATGGTCTAACTCCCAAACTTTTCATGGTTTCCTTTATAATGGTGTCTCATGATGTTTTTTTAATTGAATATTCATTTCAAGAATTAAATTTGAATAGTGTAGTATCTTCTTTTGCATTTCAAACTCTTCAAACAACCATTGATCTAAATTTTTTATAGGATATCATCGAAACTAAGTTCCAGTGACTACCACTGACCTAGTGAGATATTCAATGTTTTTTCCATATATAATTGGGAAAGATAATTTCCTTCTCTCTACACACTAACATAAGTATTAATTTTTTTCCTCTTCATGTCCTCATCTGCAATAATTGCAAAAACATGCCCTGTATCACCAAAAAAAATTAGTGACACTATGAATATATATAATGAGAATAAATTGTACATAATGAAAAATAATCTACCTAGATACACTATATTAGATACATGGTCAGAGTCATTTGATAATATCATATATACAAGTTTCAATACTTTTGGAACTTGATATGTGTTGATTAGAATTAGAGGTTTAGAACTCTAGTCATCCACCCATTCTTGTGACTCACACTCATTCCAAATAGAGTCCACACATATAGAACAAAAACATGCCAGGTGTCTTGTATGAATATTATATAACTTTCATTTGAGATAATAAATGACTGAAACTCATTTGAACCTATTAGAGTCACACAATCCTCATACTTTGACAAGTGTTCTTCCTCATTTAACTAGAAATGTCTATGAACAATAGAATTTGGTTGAGAACCATGACACATGTTCTCATTACACTATTTAACCATGGTTTTTACATATATCAAATCATCACCCTCTTCAAATTTCAACTCCTTCCTTGTAATGACTCTTTTTACACAAGTTCTAGCATCATCATGCTCCCATTTTCCATGGCCAACCTTGGTGAAACTTCAAATATGTTCTGCACCAATTGTAACATGAATCCTGCTCAACCAATAAAACATCTGTACAGTTTTAAAATTATGATGTGCAATTGTTTGACCAAATGTAATGCTGATTGAAAGTAATGTTTCTCTAACTCAATTATTCATAGAAATTCTAAAGACAACCTTGCACATACTCTAAACAATGTGGTCGGTCATCATTGATATATAAATGGTACTCCCTTAATATTTTGTATTGTTTCTTTGTACTATTAGGTGAATGCATGAATGTTATATACATTAATATATCAACTTGTGATGAGTTGTAATACTGTGATTGAACTTCCATTTATGGTTTGAATGTGTAATTTTAAGCAAAGTCAACTATTGAAATAATTAAAACAAGTGGAAATGTATCTTTGATTATCTTGAAATGTTCATCCAACTATCTAGACCTATGTATGTGCCTTGCATACACATAAATAATTTTCTCCCTAAATTTGACCAAAAATTCAGAAACAAGTATCTTTTTTATAACAAGCTCACACCTTTTGGATTCTTTGCCATCTCTTACTTGATAAGTCACTAATTTAAATTTGATTAAAATGAATAATTCTTATCCAATTTCACTTGTAATCTCCTCATAGATACAATTTTTTAATTTTGGCAATCCACAACAAATGCTACAATTTTAATCTAAACATGATTTGTTATAAAAGAATTGTCCATCCAGTCTTTTACAAAAAATAGTTAGAATAGATTACCTACATGATTTTGGTGAAAATTCAATACCACACTCTTCAAAATGTTTTTAGTATGAAAATTATAACAAATATGGAAAGAAACATCATAGTGCATTAAAAATTCAAAATGTTGCCTACAACAAGTGGTGCATGTGGGATATTTTTTTACATAAAAAGGTTTGGCCATCTCAAAATATCTTTGACAAATAAAAATTTGTGGATTTTTTTCCAAATACTTAGAGTACAATTGTGTTTGAATCATATCTAAGAAATGTTTTGAATGTAGTTCATGGTTATGATAACCAACTCTTATTTTCACTACATCTCTTGTATTGGGCAAAACTCTTGCATTGTCTTTCCAAAATTGAGTAAGAAACTCTTTGAGAGCATCAAATATAGCCTTGTCCTTTCATGGAAGTCGACCAAATAATGCCAAAAGCTCATTGATATTAGGCTCATTAAGTATTTCAAATATTTCAATTGATTTCATTAATATTTTTGTATTTATATTAAGTGTTCTTGTTTTTGGAAGGATTCAATTTTTCCATGTTTGGCCACTTACTGCACAAGTTGTAAGTATACAAAAGGCAACATTATAATCTTGGGTGCATGATTTTGGGCCTACAGTATGATATGCATCATGTAGATTTTTAATAATTTTATTATTTTCACTATCCCTGTTAGATGTTCTTAGTCCTAGTGTGTATATTATAGGTCCCATCTTAATCAATTTTATCAATGAAACAAATAATTGACATCTTTCACTATCATAATCCAAATTATGAAAGAAACTATCCCAATTTTTTTAAGCTAGTCTTATTGAATGGTGATTAGACATTTTGTTATGTGTTGGTTCTAAATATTTTCATTGACTTCAATTAAGTACTTATATTTTTTACTCATAATTCTTGGAGGTGTTATTAATGGTGGAATTTGTTGAGAGGGTGTTTCAAAATTGTTATTAATTTCATTGTTTAGAGGTGGGATGACATTTTATTCATTGTTTATTTCTTCATTATATGTTTCCATGAAATTTTATTGATTTTTAATTTCATCATTATTTGTTTCCATCAAATTTTATTCATTCATGGGGGGTAAAGCATCATACATAGACTCATCATCAACAAAATAAAAATCTTAGAAATTTGAATGGAAACTTCCAACATTATATAATTCATTACTATCAATTTAATTATTATTCATTTCATTATGGTCATTTTCATCATTATTCAATTTATTATGGTCAATTTCATCTTTGTTTAATTCATTATTATCAATTGGTCATTATCTATGGCATTTGGTTCATCAATATTAAAGTGTGTACCTTATCTTAAATGAAGTTTTTACATTCGTATCTTGTGTTTCTCTCTTATCTCTTCTAATTCCTTTAGTGTTTTATTCTTCAACATCTTCATCTTCCTCAAATGTTATCCATCACCCATCAAGAATAGTTGATAGCTTTTCAAAGGTGGGGTAAATAAGTACACAAGTCCCATAGGTCCTATAGAAGTACACAAAAAATGTTTGTGGGGATGTAATGCTTTATTTGGGTTAAAAATAGAGGTTACAAAGTGAGTTTTATCTATATTAAGAATAACATGATCACATTATTATTAATATATATTAGGGATTAGGGATTAGGGATTAAGGCATTAGGGCATAGGGCTTACAAGTTATGTTTTAAGGTTTAGGGTTTAGGTTTAAGGGTGGATATAAGGTTTAATCAATATATGCTATGTAAACCAAATTATTACTACAAAGGATGTTAATTGGGGCAAAATCAATTGGTAAATAGGGAAATTATGGTTTACAATTTAGGGTATAATGTTTAGGGTTTATGGATTAGGGATTAGGGTTTAATCTATATATGGTTTAGGGTGTACATAGGGTCCACTATGTTTTTGGGCTCAATTAGCCCCCATTTCATCATAAATTAATCCAATTAGTTAATTGGGATAATGAGTAATATGATTTGGGCCAAATTAAGTAATGTATACCTAATTATTACTCTAAATGATGTTAACTAGTGATAATATTATTGGTTTAGGTTTAAAATATAGGGTATAGGGTTTATGGTTTAGGGCTTGGAGTTTAAGACCTATATAAGGATTAGGGTTTAGGGTACAAAGGGTCTAATTGCTAAGATAATTAAGGACAATTTAAATCACTTGGACCTTTGTGACTATATAATGTGTTTTTGGGTTGTCATTATACCCCATGTCATTGTGTTAATTGAGTGAATTAGTCAAATAAGGTAATTAGTCATGTGATTCAGACCAAACTAAGCCCTGTGAACTTAATTTTGAGCCTAAATGATGTTAATTTGGGATAAAATTATTGGTTCAGGGTTTAAAGAGTTTAAAGTTATGGTTTAGAGTTTAGGGATTAATAAATTTAAGAATTAGCGCTTATGTTATAGGTTTTAGGGTATATAAGGTACAATTATGAAGGCAATTAGGGCAAATTTGAGCTCTTTAAACCTAGATTTGTGAGTAAAGAATGTGATTTTGGGCTCAATTAGCCCCCACATCATCATATAATGAGACAATTAAGTTAATTGTAGTAATGAGTGATGTGTTTTTGATCAAGTTGATCCCTATGAATCTAATTCTTACTATAAAGGATGTTAGTTAGGGATAAATTGATTGGTTTAGGGTTTGTGATATAAAATTTAAAGGGTTTGGTGTTTATGTATTATATATTAGTGTTTAAATTAAATGGTACAAGATTTAGGGTTTAAGGTATTGTTGAGATTTTGGCCTCACAAGACAAATGTCAACCCCTATAATCAAAAACTTGCATGAGAGGCTATCTAAGCTTGTCCATAGTGTCTAAACTTGTCATGGTCTTAGGAATGTCTTTTGAAAGTCTTTAGTCTTTTTAATAATGTCACATTTGTGTTATAACATGTAGAGATCATAATATGTCCTAGTTGTTTTGAGTCCTTTGGTTGATATACTAGGTCCTCATGATGACCCTTGAGTGAGCAAGAGAGTATAAAAATGCTTTAGAGGTCTTAAAGATGGTTTAAACATGGTTTGACAAGATTAAGAATATTTTGATAAATTTAAGGTTGCTTGGATATTCTAAAGCTATTGATTCTCATTATTTTAGACATTTTTTATGCCACTACTTGAAGTGAAATCTTTGTTGGCAGGATGTAAGAGTTTGAATCCTTCATAACCCCCTAGAGTCATCAAATGACCCTTAAATGCCTCATATGAGTCTGTATTTCATTATAAACCTTTGGAAAGGGTATTATTTCAAGTGTTTCATTGTTTATAAATGTCTTAAAAGGTTCCATTCCCATATTATAGTCATATTAGGGTGTTTCATATCCATTAAAGCCCATTTTAGGACTTCACTTCTCACTCATCAAATGAGTCCCACACATGGGGAAAACATGAAAATTTAACTCCATAGACAAAAAAAATATTAAAATTCTATTTGACTCGTATTTTCCCTCCTCCCATCCTCTAATATCATTTTAGAGTCTAAACCATAAGAAAATGAAGGAAAATTGTAGGTTTTGCAAGGGTTTCTAACTTGTATGGATTAGTGCTATATGGATATGGTTAGAAGAAGTTAGGATTTATTAGATGGGGAATTGTATAGGAATTATGTGAAGATATTCATTAGTTTATAGACAAAAAAAAACCAAAATTAACTTTCTCTTCTCACTGAGCTCTTTGACAACCAAGGAAAGCTTTCAAGTTTGTGGATAATATGGATAAGAGAGAGAAAATGGGGATATGATATATTCAAAAGAGGAAGGGGGTATCTTGACCTTATCATCCATGTAATTTTTCTCCAAGTTCAAGGCTTATACTCTATGAACAAACATTAACAACTTGGTCACTCTAATGATCTCCTTCATTTGTATAAGAGGTTGAAATGGCATCAATTTTGGTGAATTTTTTAAGAGTTTATGTAAATCAACACTTGCTGTATGTTCCTAATGTCCTCATAGAATATATTAATCACCCTAAACCCCTATTCACATTTTTATGGGTGTGATGGAAATAAAATCTTCTTTTTCTCTCTATTTGTAGACCACATACTGGGTTTTTTAGGTTGCAAGGTCTTTGGTGCATATAACATAAGTATTGATGATGTTTTAAGTTGTTTGATAGGTAAATTTAAGCATATAAATACTCCTATAACTATCAAAATCACTCAAATAATCCACCCTTAGACCAAATAACCTCTTCATGGTCCTATTTCAAAACTATGACTAGTATATATGTTACAAAAGATTATTTGTTAGTGCCTATATAGAGTCTTAAGATTGTTTGAAGGGAATACACATAACCCATATTTGGTACATGTTATATTTGTATCCCCATAGTAATTATTTCCATACACACTAACCATCTCCACCTTCAACCTATTCTACAATGGAAATTCTCACTCAATCAATGCAAACCTATCAAGCAGACTATGTAGGTAGGACAACTACTATTAGAATGGAGTGTGAGAGGATAAGAGACCTTAGTTAGGAGTCATATGGGCCTATGAGAAGAATGTAAATGGAAGATATCAGGTTTTATTATAGGTTAAATACCATCTCTACCACCTAAAGAAGATAAGCTCAGTCATGTCCTCAAAGTGCATACACAGGGTTACAGGGGTGAAATGGGAGAGATGTTAATGGTGAAAAGGTTTTGAAGAAGATTCATGAGGTCATAAGAGAAAAAAAAATTAAAAAATTTATCATTCAAAGAGACATAAAATCATCCCTCAAGTGAGGTACACACAGTCATGAGGCCTTTATACAACACCTACAAGTTGATTGTTACAAACATGGCAAATTAGATGAATAAGTCATCTTGTTTCCAAGGATACAAGGTGATAAAAGGTTATAATAATCCATTAAGAGGATAAGTGATGTTATCAAAATTTATAGATAATTTTCATGTAGGCAGAGGTATTATATCTCACCTTCTCATATAATTTAGGCAAGCCAAATAGGCAGGGTTATGAGCAAGAAGGCTTAAGTCATGAAACCTTGAAAAGGATTAACAAAAATGAATAAGGATAGAGTTTAAATGTTGTTTTAATAATAATATTAGTGTTACCATCTAAATATTTTAGCCCTTGATATGGGCAAAAGAACTTAATATCCCATTAGGCCTATTAGGTCTAAAGATAGATAAACAAGCTTGTGCCCATAACTTGAGGATTGTCTGCAGATTGGAAACACCTAATTAGGGATGTTATAAATTGGATAATTTTTTTGAAGTGATGAGAGCCTCAAAGTGGAAAAATAACCTAATGACCTAACTAGGCTAAATAGGCCTAAAACTAATACACACAGGCCTATGCAGGTAGTCATAAGAAAACCAGGTAACTTAGTGAGAAGTGTGGTCTAGTGGGAGTTTACAAAGTGTTTTTACCATTGGAGGAAAACCCTTGAATTATGGATCCATCAAATTAGTTATTGAAGGAATGAAGAATGGGGTTATCCATATCAATAACTTAGGTAGACCTAGTCATCACACATAACCAAAATATAAGAATTGATACCTGCACACAAAATCATTAGAAAGATAGTGGAAGATATAGGCATAAAGGTAAAAATATAATTATTTCACTACCCCATAAACATATCTCAAGTGCTTCACACTGATATGCCTTGATCCTTGAGGTAAGGAGCCTAATAATCTACATAGGCCTAAATAGGCTTGTGTTTGAATTAGAGACTTATAATTGTTTAAGGGATGATGGAAGGTTGAAATAACATAAGGTGAAGTAAGCAGAACAATATAAATTATTCTTGAATTGTTATATTCCAAATTGAGGAAAATAAGGGACTGAACTAAGCCACTAGGGCTACGCGAGCTTGACTACCCAAAAACCCTAGATAAGGAGATGAAGGTATACAGGAAACATAGTTAGAAGGTCTCAAGTAAGAGAGTTTTTATAAAATTAAGGAATATTATAGGAGTTATAACTCCATTAAATCTATATTAGAGAAGGAAATAAACCACTCAGTTCTAACACACTATTGTCAAACACTCAGACTAACACTATTATCTATGGGTAGTCACATGAGTAAATGGAGATAAAGTTAAAGCATAGGAATCTGATGGTAGATAAAAATGATGGTAATTGAGTAATAAATTTATTTTTATGATGATTGAAACCCTAAATTTCATATAAGCCATTCAAACTCCTAAAACTCAATTTAAGCCCATTAGGCCTAAAGCCATTTTTAAATACTCAAGGCTCTATCCTCAATCTTTGTGATCAACCTCGACCCTTACAAGAATGAATATCATAAGGAAAAGTTATATGAGGTTATTAAAAGTCATAAAAGGTTTGTTTTAGATATGTGAATGCAACAAAAGGACCAATTTAGTCTCAAAAACCACCTCAACCTACAACAGTTCAAATAGTCAAATCGAGTTACATCTTCCAACACTTGTATCTCCCACCACAAAAGGACTCAAATAAAATGCTCCTATAGGAATTTGGGAACCCATATGGGCTAAAAATTAATGTAAGAGTGAGTTTATTTTAGGGATCCAACTTTATGAATGATTATTAAGACTGTAGATAGGTCTAGAAGGCTTGCAAGGGTTCAAGGTCCACCATCTCCTACTTATATCTCTCTGTACCAGTTGCATGGGACCCAAATATTTTCATGGTTTTTATGGGGAGTATATTGAATAAACATCCATGAACATAGTTTTGGGATTGGAGTTATGATCTTTATAAACCATAGTTAAGATGGTAGAACTCCAAAACCCTGCTTGAACCCTAGTAATGACCTAACTGAGAAGATAGTTTAAAATTGGCATCCAATTACAATAGAATGACTTGACGAACAATTGAAACATCTATTCAACTCATAGGAGATCATGATCATGTACTAGGTTGTATATAAACTATATAAAATTATCATAAACTGGTACTTTTTTAAGGTTTTGAGAAAAAAGAAAGGTACAAATTTTGTTAAGGGGTTTCTAATCATTGGAGGGGAGGTATGAGACTTGTTTCATCTTACCAAGACACTAGCTTCTCACTTTTCTTCCTATAAATGCCTCTACAAGTTCACACCAAACAACCAATTTATGGATGCTAAAAGGAAATGGCCTATTCAACTAAGATATGTAAAGTTGTAGGTGTGAGATACTCAAATGGCCTATGTAATAGTGTCAGACTTTTATTCAAGCTTGAAACTCACTTATACACCTATTCTATAGGTCTTATGTAGGTTACATGTCCACTTCATCAATCGATAATCAAACAACTAGGTCTAATGGCCTATTTGGCCTACTTGGTCAACCAAAAGAGATGGAGTTTGGTGTGGAAGGATGTTGGATAATTAAATATAGGATCATTACCACATTGTACCTATTATTTGAAGGTAGGTAGGTACACTGTACATTATCACTATGAGGAGGATGTAATTTTATAGCCAAGTCAACATGCAAGGGGAGAAGGGTGGGCTACTCAATGCCTCTTGGAGGTCTAATTACACTTCATTCACATTTTTTAAATTCTATGTGAAGAGTGATTGACCATTTTGGGCTTATTCATGCATTAGGAGTCAACTACAACCTTCACCAATCCACCTCAATGCCTAGAGGGGTCATTAAAGAGATTAACAAATGGAGAGACCCACAAAAGGATTAATATAACTATTTTTAACTATAGTTTGAGTGGGATATGGTTATTTATCATATATAACTCTCACCTCTATGCCATTATCCCTCTCTTTCCCTTCTCATTTTTCTATATATTTAGGCCTTAAGGCCTTGATTTTTATCCCTCACCTGGGTATGAGGAAAATCTACCTAGTTATATACTTGATAAACCTATTGGATTGATGAATAAATTATTATAGCTCCTTTATGATTATATCTAGTGTGTTTATACTTGTTTTGATTTACATATGTAATGGATTTGTCTCATTTGCAGGTCTTTGCTCACCTAGATGCTAATAGGGTGTCCTATGCAGGTTATGTGGTGTGTGGAAGTGTCAAGTGATTGAATTTACATTGGAACATGACTAAAAAGTGCCTTAGACTAGGACTTTTTTCATGCCCCTAATGTTTTATCACCTAACACAACCTCCATATGAAATATTATTGCATAGGAACTTTTTGAAGATGGTTGTTCAGTTGTTTGTCTAGTCCACTAGTGTCATTAGAGGTTAATTTGAGTCGATGAATGATCATATTGGTGAATCACCACCCTTAGATTAGGTTTATTGTATGTACTCCTATACATTTTCACCCCAAAAATAGTAGGTATTAGTGAATTGATCCCTAAATAAATTCACCAAGGGAGAGAACCCCATAGCCTAGAGATCTTACCTAGTCATAGATCACCCACATCCTTAGGATATTCCCATGTTAGTCTAGCCTTGAAGGTCAGCCTAAAAAACCTCCTTCAAAGGGTGAAAATTGGAGAGATAACAATTTTGGCATACCTATTGGGAACATATTCAAGAATTAGAACATTCACTAGCAACATCTTGATCATCTTAAGAAACTTCAAGCACTCACATGCCATATTTGTAGTCAAAAGTTCATGACAAGGGTCATCATAAGGTCATCACATCAAGGGTAAGAGCAGTTCTTGTTCATGGTTTACATTATTATGCATGTGCCTCATCATGAGTTATGTCTACATATAGGGTAGACTTATGTCACACACCTCCTTATTAGTAGCCCTATGACCCATATCATCTCCATTATGACACCTATCAACCTTATATTGACCCCTATCAACCTTATGATGAGCCTCCTTATCACCAAAATTATCAACCCCCTTTTGAGTCCTATTCACCTTCTTGGCAACCCTCTTATTCTGCTAATCAATCATGGTAGGATCATGATGTTCCTAATCAGCCATATACTTCTCCATACTTCTCCCCTTATATCCTAAGTCACCCCCTTACCAACTTGTTGTCCCTTATAGTCAGCCTAAACCAAGAGATGATGATTTGAGCTTAGAGACTGAGAAGTTAAAGGAGGAAAGAGATAGATTGAAGGAATGTCTTCAATAACATAAAGAATTTGAACACCAAGCTCTTATCCATTCGAAAAATGTCTTTGTAAACCAAGAGAAACCAACCAAAGTAACCACTCCATATCCTTGTCTTACCTTTATGATCATTGGATATTTATTAGTTCATAATTACTTGTTTGATGATAGAGCAAGTAGCTCATTTATCCCTCATCTAGTGGTTGATAAATTGAATTTGACGTATGAGTCTACTTCCAAATTTTAACAACAATGGAATGGATCAAATAAAAAAACATTTGGTCTTATTAAAAAACTACAACTTACCCTTCATGCTTACCCCAAGCTCTCAATTGCACAAGACATCATTGTTGAAGACTTGCTACCTTGTTTGCCACCTTATTTTGCCTTATGTTTATCTAGTGATTTTATGGCCAAGATTGGGGGATACTTATCTTTAGATTTGTATTACATGGTCTTTAAATTTGGGTATGATGTAAGAGTCATAATCAGACCTAGACCACTCTCCAAATTTCACCTTGAGACTTACACACCAAACACCTCAATTGTAGATTGCCTTCACCCTCCTACCTCTACTCATCCTCATTGTGTTCTACATCAAATTCAATATCCACCCATGCCTTCTCAAGATCCCGTAATAAATTCAACTTGGAGGACTTCTTAGGCTAAAAAACTAGACTATGTTATGACTGCCCTTGAAAGAGAACCTTCTCCTATGTAGATTATGAGTTAAAAAAGGAGAGATGTATGAAGGCTAGTTAAATATATGTCTCAAGTTCTCTAAGTTTACCATCAACCATTCATATTGTATTCATTCATGAGGATCAAAGTACATTTGTGTTTGACAAGGTGATTAAAAAATGCAAGAAGAAGAGTGTGGTGTCCAATTTTGATACTCTTAAGGCTCCAAGTTGGAAGACTACCCTAGTAACTATTAAAAAATACAATGAAGTACTTTTTCATCCCACCCCCTCTTCTTGTGAAGAGGAACCAAAAAAATTGAAGGTATAATTTGAGCATCTAGGTGTGGGGAACAATTTACCAAGACTAATCAGTGAGGTGCTAGTCCTTCAAGAGTTGGATCATGTTGAGGCTACATCTAAGTTTCAATATCATTTTAAAGGGGATACCTTAAAAATATATGATGAAGAGATTAATATTGGTACCCATGTTCATCACAAAAGATTAGAATTTGAACATGAAGGAAATTTGGATGAAAAAAAGTAGTCACAATGGTGTGATGTTGAAATTGATGAAGGAAAATCACAAACCACTTCTCCTCTAGGAGACAGCCATAAAAACAACCTACATGAGACAATTGTTGAATCTAAGAACATTTCAAGTGATTTAGATTATAATGGGCAACAATTGTATCATGAATTATTAGGTGATATTAAAAAACTTACCATGACATCTTTGAATGGTACAGTAGGATAATAATTTGAGGTTTCAAGTGAAATTATCACTAATGCTTTGGATCTTAAAGAAGGCAATTCAGGTGTTCAAATAGTAATACAAGATGAGTTAGAGATTTAATGGATTGAAGAGCTCCCATTCTCCATAAAAGATGAGAATGACAAAGTTTCAGCTGATCGTGAGTCTTTTTATGCCTCTTTCAAAGAGTTAGAAATACTTGATCAATATAGTGTTTCATAAGGGAATGGTAAGAATTATAGTGAACTTCATGTCTTTTTAATTGATCATGAAGATATGGCCTTTTGGGAAGACTTGGAGGACTTTTTTTCAAGTTTATAGAGTCTACCTACACCCCATGAGAATCTTGTGAAGGTTTTGAAAAGAACACTATAGCAACTGATCATTTTGAGTATCATAAGTAGAAACAAGAAGAACTTAATGACATGTGGTATCCATTCTTATATACCTATCAAAAATATAAAGGCCTTGACAAGACACACCTCAAAAATAATAAAATGAAGATACTAACCAAGGCCTACCAGTTGAGCTATCAAGGTAATCACTACATGAGAGCATGATAAACTAGGAATACCCATGGCTAAGGTAGAATTGACATTGATCATGCAAGGAAGACAAGTGTGGAATGATTATGATTGGGTGCTTGAATCACCTAACCAACCCATGCACCTAGTGATATAACAAGAAGGTCCAATTGCTCTCCCAAGAGGCTATGAACATGCCAATGTCTCTATCTACAAGTGAGTATCCTCATACAATGAGCAATGCCTAATTGGACCCAAATAAAGACATGGAAATCAAACCTCATGGTGCCATAGTGATCAAAGAATTTTTCCATTTGATCTCAGAGGACAAAAGAGTTTAATCTTAGGTTAGTTATTTATAGTGTTTATTGTATTTTTTTAATAAGTGCTCAACATAAGTTTGGTTTGCTCCCTTATTGGTTTAGTTTCTTGCCTTGTTTGTTCTTAGGTTTAGGTGTTGTATGCTTTGGTGTCCTCTATGTGTGTTTTATATTTTTTGATGTAGTCCTAAGATGTGTCATAAAGTGGTAAGCCTATTTTTTAGTCTAAGAAGATGGTCATGCAAGTCATGATGTCATATATGAGTCATCATTTTCATGAAGAGTGAGTAAGTTCTCTAAACTAGTAGGTTGGTCTCTCCTAAGGTCACCAAAAATGCTGATATTTTGGCCTCATAGGCCAAATGTCAACCCCTACAATCAAAAACTTCAATGAGAGCCTCAGCTTGTTCATAGTGTTTAAACTTGTAATGATTTTAGGAATATATATTAAAAGTCTTTAGTTTTATTAATAGTCACATTTGTGTTAGAACTTGTAGAGATCATTATATGTCCTTGTTAAGCATGAAATATACTAAGAGGGGGGGTGAATCAGTATATTATATATCTTTTTACTTAATCTAATTGATTTTCCTTAACCACTTAATAACACATTCAAGATATGCATTAAAACTAAAACAATAATTTGCACCACACACAAGAAAGAGAGAGAGAGACACCAAATTTTTACATGGAAACCCAAAGTGGGAAAAACCATGGAGAACAATCTCAAGTATATAAATGAGCACCAACTCAAAATATAAAGTTTTCAAGCACCAACTTGAAGGAGCACTAACCCCTTTACCAAGCACCAACACAACAACTATTTGTGAGCACCAACCCACAGGAGCACCAACCCACATGAGCACTAACCCTTCTTGTGTATAAAACACAAATATATCTCAATGTTTCTTACTCAACAAATGATAGAAATCTACAATATCTCCTAATTTTCTCTCTTCGAAAACAAATATAAACCATGCACTCTCTTGCATATTACAAATGTCTTCTCAAGCCTTTATTTATAGCTTTTCAAATGACCTTTGGCATTCACCCTTTGTAACCCTTAAATCCTTATGGAAAATGGTGTCAAACTTGCATGACCCTTCATATCCTTGCATTTTAAAATTCATATGGTGACCCTTCATAAGCAAAAGCATCCTTTCCTCTTTTGTCTTTATCTTGGTGACTTTTCATATTCCTAAAAGTGTCCCTTCATGGAAAAATGTGCCATACCTCTTTTGTCTTCACATGGTGACTCTTGGAATTCCTCAAGATGACTCTTCATGAGAAAATGTGTCACATTCCTCTTTCGTCTTTTACCTCATGACTCTTTGACTTCTCCATGGGCCCTCTTTTGACTTATATGCAACCAAAAATATATTCATTAATATTAAATAAATATTAACACACATTAACCAAGATATGAATATTAAAAACACTATTAAATGCAATGGGACCTTTATCACCAATAATACTAGACCTTTGACATCAATGACAATATTTCCAACAATGTCCCCCTTTGTCATTGATGGCAACCTCAAATTGAAACTACCACATCTTGAAACCTACACATACTACCATCTAAATAGCATATAGTAACTCCCCCTTACTATAGCAACCTGTACCTATTCATTGTACTATTTCTACACCTATACCTATTATTCTCCCCATTTGAAATCGATTAACAAAGGGCCTACCTGGAGCTAACACTTAGCTCCCCCTCAACTGATGCTAAACCTCAATGTTAGGAAGTAAAATAAATTACTCCCAAATTCTCTCACAGATACTCAAATGTGTCTTTTGGTAGTGCTTTTGTGAAAATATCTACAATCTATTTTGTAGTATTTATATACTCCATCTTAACCTGTTGATTTGCAACCTACTCTCTCAAGAAGTGATATATAATGGGAATATGTTTTATTCTTGAATACATCACTGGATTTTTCAAAATATTAATAACACTTGTCTTATCATAAAAAATAGAAATAGGTTCATCATACTTTACCTTCATATCTTACAAAGTTTGCTTCATCCAAAGTACTTGAGTACAACACAATACCGCTACAATATATTCTGCTTCAGCTATAGAAAGTGACACTAAATTTTGCTTCTTACTTAGCCATGATACTAAGTTATCACAAATGAAGAAAGCTCCTCCATTTGTACTCTTTTTGTCATCCAAGCACCCTACCCAATCTGATTATGTATAAGCAACCAAAGTGAAATCTCTATTTGTGGGATACCACAATCTATAATCTAATGTTTCCTTGATATATTTAAATATTCTCTTCACCAACTGAACATGACTATCTTTTGGAGCTGACTGATATCTTGTAACTATACCTACTACATGCATGATGTTTGGCCTCAATGCTATTAAATATAAAATACTACCAATCATATATCTATACAAAGATTGATCTCTAATAGGTGAATCTTCATCCTTTATCACCTTATTTCATGTACACATTGGTGTGCCAACTGGTGCACAATCTTTAAAACCAAATTTCTTCAACATTTCCTTGGCATATTTACTTTGAGATATGAAAATTCCTTTATCTGACTGAAATAGTTTCAATCCTAAGAAAAATAATAATTCTCCAAGCATAGACATCTCAAATTCTTTTTGCATATTATCAAAAAACTATTTTGTCATCTTTTCAATATTTCCTCCAAAAATGATGTTATCAACATATACCATAATAATCAATTAATGCTCACCTTCTATTTTGATGTAGAGATTACTATCAGCAAATCCTCTCTTGAAACCTTGATCCTATAGGTAGTTATCAAGTCTTGCATACTAAGCTCTAAGAGCTTGTTTCAATCCATACAATGCTTTCTTCAATCTACATGCATGGCTACTAATATTTGAGAGAATAAATCCCTTAGGTTGTTCAATGTAGACCTCTTCTTCTAGATTCCCATTCAGGAAGGTAGATTTGACATCCATCTGAAACACTTTGAAATTTTTAAACACTACATATGCAATAAACATTCTAACAGCCTCTAACCTTGCCACTGGTGCAATTTTTTTTTCAAAATATATTCCCTCAATCTAAGCATATCCTTTACATACTAATCTTTCTTTATTTCTAGTCACTTCTCCATTTTCATTCAAATTATTTTTATAAACCCATTTTGTTCCTATCACATTGTGATATTTTGGTCTAGGTGCTAATTCCCAAGTATCATTTTTTTCTATTTGATTTAATTATTCATCCATAGCCTTAACCCAATGCTTATCATGTCTAGCTTCTAAAAATGTTCTAAGCTAAATTCTGGATAACAAAGAGAAATTAACTTAATCATATTCACTTATCATCATTATTTTGGTACAAATTCCATCATTTATGTCCCTGATGATATCACTTTCATTATGATTTATCTAAATATATTTGGATGGAGTTTTGGTTTCCTTTTTCTCCTTCTTCTCATCTTCATCTGATTCTTAAAAATATTTCTCTTTAATGATTTCAGAAATGTCTACTAGATCACTGATTCTTTGTGTTCCATCTTTTTCTATCCTGACACTTGCACTTTCAACAATTTTCTTGGTTCTTTTGTTATAACATTTATAAGCTTTAATTTTAAAAGAATAACCAAAAAATATATCTTCATCTACTCTGAATTCAAACTTACCAAGTTTTTCATCGGTTCTCTTTATGAAGCATCTACTGCCAAAAACTCTGAAATAATCAACTATTGTTGGTTTGTCTTTCCATAGCTCATAAGGAATCTTGTCACTATTGAATCTCAATGATGCTCTATTCTGAATATGCACTACTATAGAAACTATCTCTCCCAATATTTATTTGTTATCTTGAATTTATTAGCATTATCCTCACCATCTCCTAAACTATTCTATTTTTCCATTCAACTACTCCTTTTTGTTATAGAGTTCTGGTTGCTGAATAATGTCTCTTTAATCTGTGGTCTTTAAAAAACTCAATAAATTGATCTGACATGAATTATCCTCCTTGATCTAATTTTACACACTTAATTTTCAAATTGGTTTCATTCTCAACTAATGTTTTGAATGCTTTGAAATGTCTGAAAGCTTCTAATTTTTTCTTTAAAAACATTACCCAAGTCATACGTGAAAATCATCAATAAGCAACATGAAATATTTCTCACCTTGAGTACTTTGAGTTATCATAGGTCCACATAGATCAGTGTGAATAATCTCTAGCATCTTGAGTGGTTGAGAACTCTCTTTTTTTGAACCACCTTCTAGCCTGCTTCCCATGCTGACAAGGTTCACAAAGCATATCGAATGGCTTTGTAATCTTTGGAAGATTTTTGACTGCTTGCTTCTTGATAATGATGACAAGATTGTCAAAATTTATGTGCCCATTCTCCTGTGCTATAGCCAACTTTCTTCAATCTAACTCAAACAACATCTTAAACCTTTGATGTCTGATAGCATATACAAATTATTGCCTATTCTCTAAGCCTCTGTAACCAACACATCTGAATATTTTCTTCTAATTTCAAAACCTTCTACATAAAAATTTAGTGTGTGCCCTTGATCACACATTTGAATTACACTCAAAATATTATGTTTAAGACCTTCTACATATAAAATATTTTTAGTTTTAGTTCTACCATTATCCAAACTTAGTGTACCTTTTCTAGTAATTTTGGCAATAGTATTATCTCTGAATTTCACTATGCCACCATTGATATTCTTCAAGGTTATGAACTTGTTCTTATCTCCTATCATGTGCCTAAAACATCCACTATCAATAAACTATGGATTTTCTTCATTTCTTGCATGCAAATTTGTCTGCACCAACATAGATTTTTTTAAGTTGTTTCTTTTGCCATGAACCTGTCTGAAATTTCTTCTTGATGAATAGAGCCTTGAAACTCTAGTCCTTCTTGACTAACTCAAACATGCTTCTATAGTACCAAGCTATGTGTCTAAAGTTTTTGCACTTGTAACATATTATGGCCTCTTCATTAAAGCCTAATAGAGGAGCAAAAGAGTTATGGATTTTGCTTGACTCTACATGAATTTCCTTCTCCTTATTTCTGAAATTGTTATCCCTTTTTCAACATTCTCTTTTCTTATGACCATATCCATTACAATAAAAATAACCATAAAAATAGGACATGTTTTTGTATCTCTAACCTAATTGCATTTTGTAGCTCTATTCCCTCTAGCCTTCTTTGTTTGAGATGTCCTTTGTATTCTTAACTTCTTCCCTTTTTATTTCTTCTTTGTAAGAGCTTCAGCGTAGCTCTTTCCTTTTTCTTTGTCTGTGAAATTAGTGACCTCCTCTTTCTCTTTTTCAAATCTAATACCTATCTTATCTGATATTAATCTTTAATTTTCTAATATCTTATTCAATATATTAGTGTTATTCTCAAATTTTGAATCATTTATTGCTCTATCATTGATTGCTTTATTTATTTTCTCAAGATCTACTTTTAAAGAAGTAATTTCAATAACATACCTTTCACATTCTTTACTTACTATTTTCAACTATGCCATTAGATATTCTTCATTCTTTTTGGCTTATTCAAAGTGTGCTTGTAGATCTTCAATTATTTCCTTTGACTCCTTTTCATTTTTCTCGATCTAGAGCTTTAATATTTAATTCTTCTTTTTAAGAGCTTTTAACTCTTCTAAGGCACAAATGAGTTCTCCTTCCAGATTTACTTTAGATTCATCCTATTCTTCTTCTTGATCATCTGTAATTTTGCTTACAGAGGCATATTCATGTATGGCCATGAATAGAATCTCTTCTTCTTCTGAATCACTGACTCCACTATGTTCAGCTGAGCTAGGATCTTTAGAATACAAACTCTTCTTCTTGAATCCCTTCTTGAATTTATCTTTGAAATTCTTATTATATGTAGACTTTCCTTCTTCATTGTCATCATTAGCCTTATTTGTGTATTTAGCTACAAAATGTCCAATCTTTCCATAATTAAAATTTTTAAAAGGTAATTTTTCTTGATATTTACTTATGCCCTTTTTTGGTTTGCAAATAAATAGAGCTCCATTTTTATCTTCATCATCATTAGAACTATCACTTGATTCTTGAATCTTAGCCTTCTCTTTCTTTGATGTCTTGAAAGCAACTTCTCTCTTTGAGGGTTTATCTTGTTCAGTCTGCATCTCATATGCCGTAAGAATACCATGAAGCTCATCCATCTTTAGCTTGGCTAAATTTTTCATCTCTTCAATTGCCAAAACTTTTGCATCATATCTCAATGGTAGAGATCTCAAAACTTTTTGAACCACAGTTGATTCTTCTAAATTTTCTCGAAGACCTTGAATCTGATTAACTATTTGATCAACTTGCAAAAGATAACTTGCTATATTTTCTTCCCCTTCCATCTTCAAACTCTCAAACTATCTTCTAAAAGTCTGAAGCTTAGCTTATTGAACCTTTCCATTACCTTTGTAAATATTCTCAAATTTTACCCAATTTTTATGAGAAAATTTACATTTCATAACTTTAACAAATTTTGATTCACATAAACCACATAAAATAGCATTTAAATCTTTAACATTATTTTCACTTTCCTTCTTTTCTATCAGAGTAGTTACAAGTGTCTGTGGCTCTTCATATTCCTCTACCACTACTTGTCATATGTCAAATCCAAGATCCATCAAATAAGTCTTCATCTTTATGCTCCAAAAAACATAATTCATCCCATCAAAAAAAGTTGCCTTATTTGTAGAAAATCCTTCATGTGTTCCAACCATCGTGCTTTCCCGATCTACCTTCAAGCTGTTAAACCCTTTCCAAAGGAACCTACTCTAATACCAATTGTTAAGCATGAAATATACTGAAAGGGAGTAGGTGAATTAGTATATTATATATCTTTTTACTTAATCTTATTTATTTTCTTTAACCACTTAATCACACATTCAAGATATGCAATAAAATTGAAATAATAATTTTCACCACATGAGAGAGAGAGAGAGAGAGAGAAACCAAATTTTTATGTGGAAACCCAAAGTGGGAAAAACTATGGAGAAAAATCTCAAGTATATAAATGATCACCAACTCAAAATACAAAGTTCACAAATACCAACTTGCAAGAACACCAACCCCTTTGTCGAGTACCAACACAACTATTTGTGAGAACCAACCCATAGGAGCACCAACCCCTTGAAAATATTTGTGAGCACCAACCCATAGGAGCACCAACCCCTTGCAAAGATTTATGAGCACCCAACCCCTCTTGTGTATAAAACACAACTATCTCTTAATGTTGCTTACTCAATAAATGATATAAATATAAAATATCTCCTACTTTTCTCTCTTTGAAAATAAATACAAATCATGCACTCTCTTTCATATTACAAATGGATTCTCAAGCCTTTATTTATAGCTTTTCAAATGACCTTTGGCATTCACCCTTTTTGACCCTTCAATACTCATGGAAAATGGTGTCAAACTTGCATGACCCTTCTTATCCTTGCATTTGAAAATTCATATGGTGACCCTTCATAAGCAAAAGCATCCTTTCCTCTTTTGTCTTTATCTTGGTGACTTTTCATATTCCTCAAAGTGTTCCTTCATGAAAAATGTGCCATACCTCTTTTGTCTTCACATGGTGACTCTTAAAATTCCTCAAGATAACTCTTCATGAGAAAATGCATCCCATTCCTCTTTCATCTTTTACCCTATGACTCTTTGACTTCTCCATGTGCCCTCTTTTGACTTATATGCAACCAAAAATATATTCATTAATATTAAATAAATATTAACACACATTAGCCAAGATATGAATATTAAAAACACCATTAAATACAATGGAGCATTTTATCACAAATAATGCTAGACCTTTGACATCAATGACAATATTTCCAATAGTCCTATCTACTTTGAGTTTGTTGGTTGATATACTAGGTCCTCATGATGACCCTTGAGTGAGCAAGAGAGTGTTAAAATGCTTTAGAGGTCTTGAATATGGTTTAAACATGGTTTGACAAGATTAAGGATATTTTGAAAAAGTTAAGATTACTTATATATTCTAAAGTTATTTATCCTTATGGTTTTAGACCTTTTTGATGCCATTGCTCAAAGAGAAACCTTTGTTGGTAGGATGTAAGAGTTTCAAGCATTCATAACCCCTCTAGAGTCATAAAATTACCCTTAAATGCCTCATATGAGTCTATATTTCACTATAAAATATTTGTAAAGGGTACTATTTCAAGTGTTTCATTGTTTATAAAGGTCTTAATAGGTCATATTCCCATCTTATGGTCATGTTAGGGCATTTCATATCCATTAAAGCCCATTTTGGGAATTTACTCCACATCCCACTCATCAAATGAGTCCCAAACATGGGAAAAGCATGACCCTTCAACTCCCTTACTATACCACCAATTTTAAAATTTTGTTTGATTCATATTTTCCCTCCTCCCATCCTCTAATGTTATTTTAGAGTCCAAACCATAAGAAAATGGAGGAAAATTATAGGTTTTGTAGGGTTTTTTTAATTTATATAGATCCATACTATATGGATATAGATAGAAGAAGTTAGGAAGTTACATAAGGGGATATTTTTAGGCATCATATAAAGATATTCATGAACTTATAGGAAAAATAGGCCCAAAACTGACCTTCTCTCCCCACTAAGCTCTTTGGAAGCCTAGGAAAGCTTTCAAGTTTATGGATAGTAAGGATAGGAGAGATAAAATGGGGAGTTGGTCTCTTAGGTAGAGGAAAGGAGTATATTGACCTTATCATCCATGGTATTTTTCTACAAGTTCATGGCCTATTATTTATGAATAAATGTTAACAACCTAGGCACTCTAGTGATCTTCTTCATCTATGTAGGGGTTTGGGATGACATCAGTTTTAGTGTATTTTTTGAATATTTTATATAATTTAACACTTGGTATGTGTTATTTAGGTCCTCATAGAACATATACATCACCCTACACCCCTATTTCACATGTGTATGGGTTTGATATAAAGAACATCTTCATGTTCTCTTTATTTACAAACTACAAATTGGATTTCTTAGGTTGTAGGGTCTTTGGTGCATATAATAAAAGTATTGATGATGTTTTAAGTTTTTTTATAGGTAAATTAAATCCTATAGATCCCAATTTTCCTTCCCCAAGCATTCAAATAATTTACCCTCAGACCAAATAACCTCTTCATGGTTTTATCTCAGAACTATGACTGCTATATATGTAACACAAAATTCTTTACTAATGCTTGTAGATAGTCTTAGGATTATTTGAAGGGAATAGACATAACACATATTTGGTACATGCTCTATTTTTATTCCCCATATTCATTATTTCCTTACACACTAACTGCTTCCACACTCAGCTTATTCTACAATAGAAACTCTCACTATGTTACTACAAACCTATCAAGCAGGATATGAAGGTAGGACAAATATTATTAGAATGGAGCATGAGAGGTTAAGAGAAATCAGTTAGGAGTCATATGGGCCTATGATAAGAATGTAAATGGAAGAAATCAGGGTCAAATTTAGGGTCAATACCATCTCCACCACCTAAAGAAGACAAGTTCAGCCATGTCCTTAAAGTGCATACACATGGTTACAAGGGTGAAATGGGAGAGATTTTGATGGTGAAGAGGTTTTAAATAATATTTAGGAGGTCATAATAGAAAAAAAAAATTTAAAACACTACTATAATTCAAAGAGACATCAAATCATCCCTCAAGTGAGGTATACATAGTTAAGAGGCCTATATATAATAACTACAAGCTGACTGTTAGAAATATGGGAAATTAGAGTCATCTTGTTTACAAGGATATGAGGTGATACAAGGTTAAAATAATACATGAAGAGGATGAGTTATTTTATCAAAGGTTATAGAGAGTGTTCATGTAGGCAAAGGTATTATATCTCACCTTCTCATATAGTCTAAGCAAGCCAAGCAGGTAGGGTTATGAGCAAAATGGGTTAAGTCATGAAACCATGTAAAGGAGTAAAAAACATGATTAAGGATAGAGTTTACTTGTTTTTTTCCTAATAATATTATTTTTCTCATCCAAATATTTTATCCCTTGATATGGGCAAAAGAACCTAATAGCCCATTAGGCCTTTTAGGTTTAAAGATGGATAAACAAGTATGTGCCCATAACTTCGAGATTTGTACATGCTCTAGGATTGTCTAAAGATTGGAAATACCTATGTATGGAGGTTAGAATGTGGATAAATGTTTCAAAGTGATGAGATACTCAGAGTGGAAAAATAATCTAATGACCGCACTAGGCTAAATAGGCCTAAAACTAATACACACAGGCCTATGTAGGCAATCATAAGAAAACTAGGTAATTCAATAAGAAGAGTGGTCTAGTGGGAGTTACCAAAGTGTCTATACCAATGTATTAACTCACTTGTATTATGGTTCCATCAGATTAGTGATTGAAGGCACCAAGAAAGGGGTTATTTATATCAATAACTTAGGCAGACCTAATCATCACACACAACCAAAATACAAGAATTAATAAATGTAGACAAAATCATTACCAAGATAATGAAAGTATAGGAATAAAGTTAAAAAGAGAGTTATTTCACTAACCCTTGATGTTATCTTAATTTTTTCATGCTGATATGCCTTGATCCTTGAGGTAAGTAGCCTAATAATCTATATAGGCCTAAACAGGCCTATACCTGAATTAGAGATTTCTACTTGTTTAAGGGATGACTGGAAGGTTGAAACCACCTGAGGGGAATTAAGGAGAAAAATAAAATTTACTCCTAAATTTTGACTCCCAATTGAGGAAAAGAGGGGACTAAACTAAGCCACTACTGCTACACAATCTTGACTATCCAAAAACCCTAGACAAAGAGATGAAGTTATATTTGAAACAAAGTTAAAAGAAGGTCTTAAGTAAGAGAGTTTTGATAACATGAATACATATCATATGAGTGATAAATCCATATAAATTTTAGTAGAGAAGGAAATAAACCACTTAGGTCTAACACACTATTATTAAACACTTAGACTAATACTGTTATCTACAGGCAATCACATTAGAAAATGGAGATAGAGTTGGAGTATGGGCATCTAAGGGAAGATACAGAGGATGGGAACAAATTAAGAAATTTATTTTGATTATTATTGAAACCCCAAATCACATATAGGCCAATTAAACCCTTGAAACTTATTTTAAGCCCATTAGGCCTAAAGCCATTCTTGACTACTCAAGGTTCCATCCTCAATCTTTGTGACCAACCTAGATGCTTTCAAGTAGGAATATCATCAAGAAAAGATGTAGGAGGTTGTAAAAAGTCATAAAAGGGTTGTTTGAGGTATGGGAATACAAAAATATGACTATCTTAGTCTCAATAAACACCTCAATCTTTTCTTGATGATAGTCCTACACCACCTCAATATATAATAGTTCAAATTATCAACTCGAGCCACATCTTCCAACACTTGTATCTCCCTCACAGAAGGACTCATGGAAAATTCTTCTAGAATAATTTTGGAACTACTATAGGATAAACATACATGGAAGAGTGATTGGATTATAGGGACCCATCTTTATGAATGATTATTAAGACTGTAGGCAGGTCTAAAAGGCTTACAAGGGGTTCAAGGTCCACCATCTCTTGCTCACATCTATTTATAATAAATACATGTGACCAAATATTTTAATGGGTTTTAGGGGAGTCTATGGAATAAACATCCATGAACATAAGCTTGGGATTGGAGGTCTCATCTTTATGAACCATTGTTAAGATGGTAGACCTCCAAAACCTTGCTTAAACCCTAGTAATGACCTAACTGAGAAGATGGTCAAAAATTGGCATGTAGTTGTAGTAGAATGACTTGATAAACACTTGAAACATATAATAAACTTAGAGGATACCCTCATCATGGTACTAGGTTTTATAGACACTATATGGAATTGTCAAAAACTAGTAATTTTTTAAGGTTTTGAGTAGAGATTAAGGTACAAAGATTTTTGAGGGGTTGACAATAATTGGAGGGGGAGGTTTGAGATTTGTTTCATCTTTCCAAGACACTAGATTCTCCATTTTTATCCTATAAATGCCTCTGAAAGTTCACACCAAACAACTAGTTTATAGATGCTTAAAGGAAATGGCCTAGTCAACTAAGAAAGGTAAAGTTGTAGGTGTGAGCTAATGAATGGGCCTATGTCATGGTGTGAGACTTTTATTCAAGCCTAAAAATAACCTATACACCTATTTTATAGGTCTTATTTAGGTTTTATGACCACTTTATTAACATACAATCAATAAAATAGGCATTGTGGCCTATTTGGCCTACTTGGTCAACTAAAAGAGATGGAGTTTGGCATGGAAGGATATTAGAGAAGTAAATGAAGGAGAATTACCAAATTTTAACTATTTATTGAATTTAGGTAGGTACACTTTCCATGATCATTATGAGGAGGCAATTTTCTAGCAAAGTCAACATGCAAAAGGAGAAGGGTGGGTTGTTTAATGCCTCTTGGAGGCATAATTACACTTCATTCACATTTTATAACTACCATGGGAAGAGTGATTGACCATTTTGGGTACATTCATGCATTATAGGAAGTCAAATATAGCCTCCACCACTGTACTTCAATGCCTAAAGGGGTCATTGAAGAGATCAATGCATAGAGAGACCTACATAAGGACCGTTGTAAGTTTTTGTAACTGTATTCTATGACCTCTACCTCTCACCTCCACACCATTGTCCCTCTCTTTTCCTTATCATTTTGATATATATTTTGGCCTTAATGCCTTGATTTTTATCCCTTCCCTAGGTATGAGGAAACTCTGCCTAGTTTTGTACTTGATGAACCTATTAGATTGATGACTAAATTATTACATCCCCTTCATGATGATATCTAGTGTGTTTATACTTGTTTTGATTTCTATATGTGATGGATTTCTCTCCCTTACAGGTCCATGCTCACCAAGATGCTAATAATATGCCTTATGTAGGTCATGTGGTGTGTAGAAGTATTAAGTACTTGAATGTGTAGTGGAACCTCACTAGCAAGTGCCTTAGACTAGGCCTTTTATCATGGCCCTCAGTTCTATCACCTAACACAACATCCATATGAAATACTATTGCATAAGATATTTTGAATATGGTTGTTCAGTTGTTTATCTTATCCACAATATTGTTAGAGGTCAATTTGAGTGGATGAATGATCATATTAGTTCATCACCACCCTTATATTAGGTTTATTTTATGCACTCTCATCCCTTTTCACCCCAATAGTAATATGTATTAGTAAATTGAGACCAAATAGATGCACTAGGGGAACTATCCATAACCTAGAGGTCTAGCCTATTCATAGGTCACCCACAACCTTGGGCTATTCCTATGTTAGTCTAGTCTTGAAGGTAGGCCTGAATAACCTCCTTCAAAAGGTGCAGGTCAGAGAGATAACATGTATGGGATATAGGGTCCAATCACTAAGGTAATTGAATAAATTTTGAGTTGAACCTAATTATGATAATTTCCTTCATCTTTACATTTTTAATAAAAGTAGGGTTAGTTAAGCCATACATGTTGCATACATTATACAATCGATTGAGCCATAAATTTGGTTTATGTGCTCAATTTTACCCAAATCACATCCCTAATTACAAAAATTTACTAATTGGATATATTTTATTATTTTTGGGAAACTAGGGTCTAGTTCTTAAACAATAAAGGGTTTGAAATAAGGGGAAAATTCAATTAAATACAATAAATATAGGTTTTTATCAAAAATTAATTAAATCAATTGCATAGGGAGAGAAATAAACTTATCTAGAAAAATAGGCTTAAATGGATGAGTTAGGGGTTGAAATCTATTACACAGGACTGGGATAATATCATAAATCTAGATCTAGATTTTATTTTGTGAAAGGATGGGAGAACCAAAATAGGATACCCTGGTGTCTAGTGATATAGTATTTTTCTAGTGCTATTGTCTTAAAATCTTGAGCTTTCTGGGTTTTGTTCACTATCTCAGTGTGAGCCTATGTATGAAATTTTGAAGGTTTAATGTCAATAGAGCTCATTTTAGGTCCATTTTAATATTCAAATCTTGAGTCTACCTACACACACAAAACAACAAATATATCAAAAACATAATGGGGAAAAATTGGGTTAGGGGAAGTATGATCATACGATCTATAACCCCTACTATCATGATCATTGCCTACATTAACCATCAAGGTATGGTATCAGATTAAATATAGTTCTCCCTTAGGGAATGTGCATAATCAACATGTATGGTAGATGTAAGAATGAACTTTTGCTTAGGCCCTTCATTGATCAAGCATGCAAGTCTATGTGTGATGCAGAATGCTATGATATACTATTGACTAATTTTTAATTCTATAATGTGCTAAAGTAGTAAGTGTTATATATAAAATGCCTTGTGTATTCCTTTATATAGGAGACTCTTTATTTCAAATTTTAGAGATTTATTTGCATTTAGATGACATTGGAAAAATTAAAGATGAAGCTAAGAAAGGGGTTAGGACTCATTAAATAAGGGAAACTGACCATTGGATCTCAAAATGACCTTAGACAAGAGCACTAGAAATGGATGCCCTAGGGTCCAGCATTGTATTCCAATCCCAATGCTCCTATCCTACAGGATCAAAACCTAAGGGGATGGAATAAGCATGGGAAGTCTAACTTGGTTGAGGTGGAATGAGGTTTTGAAAGTCTATAGATGACTGAGAATAAGCAAAAAGGTGACTCAAGCATGAAACAAGACCAAGATGAGTAAAAATAAAGATATGGCTAAATGTGAATAAGTCTCATATTCTCTAATCGGAGTCTCCTATGAAAGGATCATGAAAAGACATGATATGTGTGGTTGCTTAACCAATTTAGGGTGTATACATTTACCCCCCTTTTATTCTAGTGATGTAATGAAGTGAAGTAATAGAGTAAAAGAAAGAAAATAAAATGTGTACCTAAACCTACCTGCATGAAAATGAAGGTGATATAAAGGATCCAACTCACTTCCTAGCTAGGGAAGTAGATGGAGAGCTGAATAATTCCTAGCAAAAGAAGGAATCCCTAAAATGGATGCCCCTGTATTGAATCTAGAAATGGAATCTATGTAACATGGAGAAGGAGGTTAGTGATTGCCCCTGACTAAATCTGACTAGAATGAGAAATGCTCATAGGCCCAAAACAAATGTCTGACCTCAATCCCACATAAACTCATGTAATATGGAATGTGTGTATAGAATTTGTATGTTGTGAAAAGCAAAATATGTCATACCCCCACTCTAAATATCTAAAATAGAATTAAGAAATGCTTGAAGGCCTAAAGCCAATGTTTGTCCTCTTTCCTATACAAACTCATGTAGTTTAGGTCTAGGTAATATAATGGACCAATCATTACAAATGGCTATGTGGTCTAACCTAGTGACAACCTAGGTATATCTGGGTGTAATTTGAAACTCTGGTAAATGTGTAAGAAGAGAATGGCATGTCTTGCCATTCAAATATGTATAATCCTAGATGATGAAGAATATGAACATCTGTGTCATGCCCCCAAATTTGGTATGTGAGTGATGCATATGTATAATTTGGTAATATGTATAACCACATGCAATATGACCTATCATGCCATGTTCTATGTGCAAAAACTAGAGATCTAAACATAGTGCTCTATACTATGCTTGTAATCTAATATCTAGTCATATAATTATGTCATGCTATATGAAGATATATGTGTGAGACATGTAGTAAATGTACATGCCACCAAAACTAGTAGCTGAGTCTAAATCTATATCAAAGTCACTATGAATCCATATAATCTGAACCACTATATTTGAATAGTTTGTGTACATATAAGCTGAAATCACTATGGATCCATATGATCTAAACCACTATATCTGAATAGTCTATGTATCTATAAACTAAATGTGTATCCCCCTAAATGTATTGAGTAATGTTGAGTGACCCATGTAATCTGAATCACTATATATTTTGATTGATCTGAGTTGAATCTGATAATCTAAATGTTGAAGGTATAAGAACTATGGTGTATTTACTTATGAGAGTGGATAAACATGTTGGGTAAGTGTAGGAATAGGAATAGTAGGAATGATGCCCCCCTTTTATGGATAGGGATGAGATCTCATGATAGAGGAGTTTGAGCCAAAATTGATAACTAGTGGTAGAATGATAGAAATAGGGCTAGTATAGTTTGAATTGATTGAGAAGTTGTTTGATTGATTAGATTGTGTTATTAAAATTAGAACAAGTTTTGATTGATGATGATCAAGGTGTGTGCGTAGGTATAATATAAATATGGATATGCATGTGCCATGGTAGGAAAATGAAATAGTAAGATATCTTAGTTATTTTGATGTCTAAGGTATTATTGTCATGATTCTATGGAAGAAAATGGTTTGCAAAATGGAGTTATGGGGTTTAAGTTATAGGCAAAATGGTATTTTTCTTTGGATGAAAAAGTTGTTTGATATAGGAATATTGGATTGATTCTTGATTCATTTACGCATTGACTAATTTGAGATTTAGAGATTTGGAGTGAGATATATGCTAAGGAGATGAGCACCTATCATGACCCAATTAAAGCAGTTAGCAACCTTGATTGAGGTTGATGGTGATGTTAGCCTAGTAAGTAGCTAAAATGTGTGATTTTTACCTATTTGGAAGCCTATTTTTGATGTTTTTAAGTTGTTTAAATTAGCCTATCAATTTTTTGACTAATTCTAGCATTCTCATCCTAGATCTAGTACTTTTATCCAAGTTTTAACACTCCTATCCTTTCTACAGTGTTGTTATCCACTTGGGCTAGTTTCTTGAGATTATGATTTGTTACCTATTATTGTTTAGCTTGGCTATTTAGTTTGACATGGTTGACTAATGCGTATGCTATTTTTTGGTGTTTTTTAGGGTGAGTTATAGATGAGGGAGCTTTGTATAGGTCAGGTTATCAAAACATTGTGGTTGTTTCCATTTGTCTACAAATGAGAGAGTTGTGGTTTGCAAAATGGAGTTACGAGGTTTAAGTTATAGGTAAAATGGTATTTTAATTTGGATGAAAAAGTTGTTTGATATAGGAAAATTGGATTGATTCTTGATTCATTTATGCATTGAATAATTTGAGATTTGGAGCTTTGGAGTGACATATATGCCAAGGATATGAGCACTTGTCATGACCTAGTTTGAGCAGTTAGCAACCTTGATTGAGGTTGGTGGTGATGTTAGCCTAATAAGTAGCTAAAATGTGTGATTTTTGCCTATTTGGAAGCCTATTTTTGATGTTTTTAAGTTATTTAAATTATCATATCAAATTTTTGACTAATTCTATCATTCTTATCCTATATCCAATGCTATTATCCAAGTTCTAACACTCCTATCCTTTTTGTAGTGTTGTTATCCACTGGGGCTAGTTTCTTGATATTATGATTTATTACCTATTATTTTTTACCTTGGATATTTAGTTTGGCATGGTTGAATGATGTATATGATATTTTTTGGTGTTTTTTTAGGGTGGGGTATGGATGAGGGAGTTCTATATAGGTCAAGTTATAGAGACATTGTGGTTGTTGCCATTTGTCTATGGATGAGAGCAGGGTTGGATCATGTGTGTGACCTAGGTACTATGAAGTGGGATAGATATTTGATTACCACCTTATGTGAGAGGTGGAATGTAGACACATGTAATTTATATCTTCCTACATGGGAGATTACTAGGACACTAGAGGATGTGTACCATATTTTTCATTTGTCGATTAGTAGATGGTGTGTGATATTACAAGATGACATGGGTGTTGATGATATTGATTGTGTGTCCTTTTATTTTTTTGGTGTGCCCTCAGGCATATATCAAAGAGGTAGTGATAGTGATGTATTATTTTCATTTATTATGTTATTGAGTGTTTTTCACTTGTATAAGTGGTTGTCTATGTTGTTGGCCTCATTTGTTGTTGTCGTTGGAGTGAGGTATCAATTGCATATAAGATGAATAGAATCATTTGTAGTGTAGAAGTATATGGAAATGTGTTCTCATGGGGTAGGACTATGTTTGACTAGTTATACAAGGATATTTATAGGTTTACTTAGGAGTCTTTCAGTGGTGGTGTGAGTGTAGCTACTTTATTACATTGTTGGGCTTATGAGCATATAGTAGTTGTTTGATTGATTGGATTACCTAGGGTAGAGTGGGCACCTTTGTGACAATTTGGGAGTGGTAGATGAGTACATTGTCTATCTGGTATCCTATTATAGATCATTATATATTACTCGTAGATAGATTGGTGGCTCATGATATCACATGGAGGCCTTATAGAGGATTTCTTGGGTGGGTAGAGGATAGAATGTAGTCGTGGTATATGAGGGTTAGTTGTTGGCTACATGATCATTGGATTGGATTGTATAATCACTTTTAGTATGAGCACATGACTAGGTAGTTTGGGTATCACAAGATGTGCCCCCTGTAGTATGGGTATGGGTGAGGAGTGTACAGTCACCAATGAGGGTAGGAGCTTGTGTAAGGCTTATAGAGGCTAAATTAGCACCATTACCTTTAGATGCATGAGACACGACTATAAATATTATTGATATAGATGACATTAGATTTATAGAGGCATATACCACATGGTGGATGAGTCATCAATGGGCTATATTATATCCTATTGATAGAAGGGATATTCCTGAGTATGAGGATCTTGTGTTGATCCAGATGATGGGAGGTAAGTAGTAATTATATTTAAATTATGTATAAGTTTGTGCTTTAATTTGATATGAAAGTATATATCTAATTTAATGTTGTACTTTATATATAGGCAAAGTGGGAGGTGTTCAGGATAAAGCACATGCTAGGGAAAGAAGTGGAGATGATGGGTTCTGGGAGACCATCATTGAGTCAACACTCTGAGAGCTCACATGCATGTTCTTGATGATGTGGTAGAGGAGAGTTTGATAGAGAAAGGTATAATGATAGCTAGTTTTTATGCTCATTTTTTTGAGAGAGCTGTTATAGCTATAGATGCATATGTTAGAGCAAAGAGAGAGAGAGAGAAATGAACTAAGGGCTAAGCTAGATAGGCATAGAATGCCTCCACCTAATTTTGGATTAGTGAGTATGAGGATTATAGATGAGTAAAAAGAGCTTTAGATGTGGTATGCAAACTTATGTGAGGAGCATGATCAATTGTTGGAGTGATATAGTCATCATAAGAGGCATTTGGGAGCTCAAGGAGGTGTGGGGTCATCAAGTGCTAAAGTGGATTATGGGAATAGTAATGGTGGAGAGAGTGAGACTGAGAGTGAGGGCATCATACGCATTCATGATTGATTGTATTTTGATATGATGTATATGTTTTGAAAGCATTATTATGTTTATATATATATATATGGATATTAGATTTGATTTTAACTTATGTGTACTATGTTATGGGATTTAAAATATATTGTTATATGTGTTGAAAATGGTTGATTAGAAGTAGTTGATTTGGTATTGATTTTGAGGTTGCATATGTTTTGAAAAAATGCTATTTGTGATGCAATTTTGATTGTTCATGATATGTTGATAAGTGTGATGGTAGGTTTTATTTGTAATCATATGTGAGCAAAACATTTTTTGGTTTTGAAATTGGTAAATTGTTTTGATAAAGCAAATTGGTTTAAGATTTGGAAAAAATAGGATATTGGTAAGGTCTGGAGTTGGATAATTTGGTTTAGTTGAAGATGTCTATTTGAAACTAGGAATTTTAGTTTTTAGAAGGAGGGGATGTAAGAGAGTGTTTTGTGTTTGATTCCTCAAGAGTGGCTCAAGAATACAAAGGCTATCTAGACCTTTGGCTCCATCATTGCCCTACTAAGTGAAGCTATAAACTAATACCGATATGAATGTGTGTCAGATCACTATCTAAACCTTGATGTCTAACTAAAAAAGTACCCATAATACTCATGCTATGTAGGAATATGCTTTGTATTTGATACTGTATATGATGTACTAATTATAACAATACATGGAGACTTTACAAAATGTAACCTCACTAGATGTGCAATTGAATCTGTCTGCTATGATGCATGTGATTGAACAATAGGTCAATATGGATCTAAAAATTGTGGTGGGGGAACATCTAATCTCAATTGTAGTGGGTTGCTACATTAAATAGATACTTGAAAATCCAATCGTAGTGAATATCTCTTTAGATCAATACTCTCTGATGTGGGTTCATTTAATCTTAACCATAATGGGTTGTTGCATGAGATAGGACCCTAAAAATCTAGCCATAGTGAATATCTCTCTGGAGTGGTATTTTGATGTAGTGCCTATGACTATGTTAGATATGTATATGAAACTACACTATGTACTCTTTGGAATACACTACTATATCTAGGCTACTCTCATTATAATTGTTTCCAAACCTTCTGAATATGTGGAATAGGAGATCTCTTATGAGGTTTTGTCATAGAACTTGCATTACTCTCATGATGAGTGATCGATGATTCTTGTAAAGGAATTTCCTGAAATGACTTAGTTGTGGATGAATGAGGTCTATGGTTCCATGATGGAGGAGATCTCAGTGCCCCTTATGTGAATGTTATGATGCCATTATCAATACAACTATTAATGTAATCTTTGAGTCCATAATAATCATTATCTCTATGTCCATTGATATGATGATAGTTACAAAAGGGCCTATATGGTTGTCTATGTAAGAGATGTGGATTTCATTAATGAGTAAAAGTTAATATGATTAACCTTCTATCAAGTAGTGTTGATAATATAGCACATGGGCTATCCCACTCTAAATCAAATTGTAGTGGTGCCTTGTTTTTGTTCTCTATAGTGCATACTATAGGTTATACTTTAGAGACTGGCTTTCTATTCTTAACTGGTTGCTTTTCTATTTGTGGTCTCCTTTCTTTTTTAGGACATGGTGGATGATATGTGCTAAGAGATTTAGATGTAGGTACTTATATGAAATCTAGAGTAATCTAATCAACTGAATCTACCTCAATCAATCCCAATTTCTTTTCCAAGGCTAGAATTGTATAACATAAGTTCTTAAAAGAAGACTCTATCTAATATAATAGATGATCAAGGAGAAGTTGATGAAGCCCCTTAATAAATATATGTTGAATCTCTAAATCTGTAGTTTATAGATCAATCTTAACATTACATCTTGAATCATAAGATATATTCACTAAATGGCTTTAAAGTATTATGATTCAATGTGGAAAGTTTCTCATATGTAACATGAGGGCCCATGTTTGCTATGTAATGTATGAGAAATGCCTCCTCTAAGTCATCATATATGTGTAAAGAACCAATAAGGAGTAGATGAAAGAACCAATTATATGCCTCCTGCAATAATGTATGTCAGAACAATTTTAGTAAAATTAAAGGACTCGCATAAGATGGTAAAGCCTTTTGAAAGTACTGAAGGTATTTAAATGGATCTCCAGTTCCATCAAAGTGAGGCAATGATGGTATCTAGAAATGTTTAGGCAATGAAGATTTTACAAATGTCTTTAGAAGAGGGTTACCATGTAAATCATTGGCATCCATCCAAGACTTTTAAGCCTTGTTTTCCAAGGTAAGGAGATGTACTTGGTGTTTTAATTCACTAATTGCATGCATCAAAGAAATAATCTCCTAGGATGGTATATTAGCATCTTAAAGTGATTCATTTAATCATTGAACTTGATCATTAATTTTATTCATGAGAATGATACATTTAGTAATTGGATCATAAAAAGGGGGTGTGCTTACTTGATCCTTGGGAGTAATAGTAACTTGGAACTTACTAGAGGGATGTGGGCTACCATTCTCTTTAGATGAAGAGTGAGAACTGGGTTCTACTTTAGTGAGGAATGGATTGGGAAATTCATTAGCATCTTTATGTTTTAGTGAATCATATTGTAATTGAGTAGAATATGTGATGATGTCATTAACATGTGCATTATTTGAAATATAATCATGCGTATAAGTAGAAACAACATTTGGTAGTGCATTATGTTTGAGAGGAGTGAGAGTAGAGTTAGAATCATGAGATGCATTTTATTCTTCACTATGTTCATAATAATCATCATTATTCAATGCATTATCATAGATGAAATATTGTTCATAGTCACTCTCATTTTCATATTCATTTGCATGTTCACTATCATACTCATTATCACTTCCATTGTCACTAGGGAGAGGTGTAAGAGAAGAATTTAAATCTTTTATAATATGCAATAAATTATCATGTGAATGTGCATCTATGTTATCCATGGATGGAGTGTATGCATTATTTTCATTTGCTATATGAGAAGTAAGAGTAAGAGAGTTATCATTTAGACATTCTTTTGATAAAGTGGAGTTAGAAACATGAGATTGATCTTTTGAACTATGAATTGGCAATTTGATTCTATTGATTTTATATTATTGTATTTTAAACATAGAAGTAGCAAAAGAGAGAGAAAGATTAGGTTCACATGGAAGAAAATTATCACCAGTAAGAAGTTCACTTGGAAGTGCATGACTAATTTGTTTCTTTTGTGCATTGTGCATAGGAGAATGAGATAAAAAATATCTTTCCCATTTATCAGAATTATTTTCTTTAGAAGAGGGAATAAAAGAGATAGGTTTGAGAGAAGAAGATGCATCTAATTTTTCTTCACTATCACTTTCACATGTATCATTATATTCCTCATTGCAACAATATTAATTATATTCATTGTAAATGAAATAATTTTCCAAATTTTTAACTAATGTGTAATTTTGCAAAATTTTCCATTCATTGTCATAATTATGACAAAAATTTAGAAATTAATCTATGGGATGAGAGGGAAGAAGTGCCTTAGTGGCCATTTTATTTCTTTCACCAAAGAGAATATGTAAAAGTAACATTAAGCAAATAAAGTCAAAAATAACTACTAACATAGAGATTTTGAAAATATTTTTGACAATCTAAATAATTTGCAAAAATTCCAAAATATTTTTTCTAAAAATTGCAAGGAAGGCTTGAGGTTTGAGGACCTAGTTTGGAAATCTAGGGTTTTGGGAAAGGTTTTTAGAATTTTTGAAAATTATGGAAATAATTTAAATTCTAAAAATAATTTTGAATGGGATAAATGCACAAAAATTTATACAAAAATATAATTTTGAAATTTATTTTTTCACAAAATAACTACTAATATTGAGATTTTGAAAATATTTTTGATAATCTAAATAATTTGTAAAATTTCCAAAATATTTTTATAAAAATTGTAAGGGAAGGAAGCTTAGGGTTTGAGGACCTAGTTTAGAAATCTAGGGTTTTGGTTAGGGTTTTAGAATTTTTTTAAATTATGACAATAATTTAAATTCTAAAAATAATATTGAATAGGATAAATGTACCAAAATTTATACAAAAATCATAAATTTGAATTTAAATTTGTACATAAAATTTGAAGGAAAACCCCTAAGGGTGCCTAAGGTTTTAGATTTATTTGAAGTAAGTCAGATTCACCAAATATTTTATTATTTTTGGGAAACTAGGGTCGAGTTCCTAAATAATAAAGGGTATAGAATAAGGGAAAAAATCCAATTAAATATAAGTTTTTATCAAAATTAATTAAATCAATTACATAGGGAGAGAAATAAACTTACCTAAAAAAATAGGCTACAACATATGATTTAGGTGTTGAAATATGCTACACAAGATTGGGATAATGTCATAAATCTAGATCTAGATTTAATTTTGGGAAAGGACAAGAGCACTAGAATAAGACACCCTGGTGTCTGGAACTATAGTCCTTTTCTATCGCTATTGTCCTAAAGGCCTGAGCTTTCTAGGTTTTGTTTACTATCTTAGTGTGAGCTTATGTATGAAATTTTGGAGGTTGAATGTCAATAGAGCTCACTAGGGTCCATTTCAATCTCCAAACCATGAGTCTATCTACACACATGAAACAAGAAATACATCAAAATCATAAGGGAGAAAATTGGGTTAGGGGAAGTATGATCACATGATCTATAACCCCTGTTGTCTTGATCGCTACCTACATTAAACCTCGAGCTAAGGTCTTAAATCAAATTTAGTTCTCCCTTAGGGAATGTACATAATCAAAGTGCATGGTAGATGCAAGAATAAACTTTCACCTAGGCCCTTTCTTGATCAAGCATGCAAGTCTATGTGTGATGCAAAATGTTGAGTTATACTATTGACTTATTTTTAATTATGTAATGTGCTAAAGTAGTAAGTGCTAGATATAAAATGCCTTATGTAGTCCTTTATATAGGAGACTCTTTATTTTGAATTTTGGATCTTTATTTGCATTTGGATGACATTAAAAATATTAAGGACAAAGATAAGAAAGGGTATGGGACTCATTAAGTGAGGGAAATTAACCGTTAGAACTCAAAATGACCTTGGATAGGAGTGCTCAAAATGGACACCCTAGGGTTCAATGCTATAGTCCAACCCTAACGCTCTTATCCTATAAGCTCAGGACCTAGGGGGATGGAATAAGCATGGGAAGTTTGACTTAGCTGAGGTAGAATGAGGTTTCATAAGTCTATAGATGACTAGGAATGAGTAAAAAGGTAACTCAAGCATGAAATATGACCAAGATGAGTAAAAAGAAAGATATGGATAAATGTTAGCAAGGCTCATATTCTCCAATTGAAGTCTCCTATGAAAGGATCATGAAAAGACATGTCATGTGTTGTTGCTTCACTAATTTAGGGTGTTTATAGGATCAATTCATTATAGAATCGAACTTAATTTTGGCCCAAATCATATCTTACTCTTGAAGGGGTTAAAATTAGATTCAAATGCCTCCTTATTTAAATTAATCAACTCTATGGTTAGTTATATATGACATGACATTATGGTTAATTTCACTCTAAATCACATCATATATAATTTTGACCCTAATTAGGGATTAGGGATTAGGGAATTAGTGCATAAGGTTTAGGGATTAGAGATTAGGGATTAGGGAATTAGGACATGGGAATTGAAATTTATGTTTTGGGATTTAGGGATTAGGGATTATGGCATAGGGTTTAGTTTTAAGGGTGTGTATAAGGTCTAATCACTCTATGCCATGTGAATCTAATTCTTACTATAAAGGATGTAAATTATGGCTAAATCAATTAATAAATAAGGAACTTATGGTTTGTAATTTAGGGTATAGTGTTTAGGGTTTATAGTTTAGGGCTTAGGGTTTAATGTATATATGGTTTATGGTGTACATAGGGTCCACTATGTTTTTGGTCTCAATTAGCCCCCACATCATCATAGATTGAACCAATTAATCAATTAAGATAATGAGTAATGTGATTTGGGCCAAATTAAGTAATATACCTAATTATTAATCTAAATGATGTTAATTAATGTTAAACTAATTGGTTTAGGGTTTAAAATATAGGGTCTAAGGTTTATGGTATAGAGCTTGGGGTTTAAAACCTGTAAGGTTTAGGATTTAAGGTATACAGGGTCCAATTGTAAAAATAATTGAGGACAATTTGAATTACTTGGACCTATTTGTGACTATAGAAGGTGTTTAAATGGGTTGTCATTATAACCCATGTCATCATGTAGATTGAGTGAATTAGTCAAATGGGGTAATCAGTCATGTGATTTAGATTAAATGGGGTATTAAATATAGATTCCAATAACTAAGGTAATTAAAGAAAATTTGAGCTGTTTGTTCACCTATTTGTGACTGTTGCCTTCATGTTTGCTTTTATGATAAAATTAAGGTCAGTTAATCCATACATGTTTCATATATTATATAATTTATTAAGCCATAAATATGGTTTAGGGCTCACTTTTTCCCAAATCATGCCCCTAGTTATACAAATTGACTAATTAGATCAATTCATGATAGAATCAAACTTATTTTCAAATCATATCTTTCTCTTGAAAGGGTTAAAATTAGCCTAAAATGACTCCTAGATTAAATGAATCAACTCTTTGGTTAATTATATATGACATGACATTAAGGTTAATTTCACTCCAAATCACATCATATACAATTTAAAATAGGTTCATGTGGCTCATTTTGACCCTAATTACCTTCAAAATTGAACTAATTGACATTTGCATTCATTAGCTGATGACATTCAAGTTTATTGAGATAAAAACCACATTCTATACATGTAAAACTTACATAAATAAAAAAAATCTTTACTTCAATCGAGCTAATGAAATTAGATTTGATAATCCCCCAAATCACATTTTATAATCATGCAATTACATTGAAGGGGCTTGAAATAGCCCCAATTTACTTTAGATGCACATCTAGATTGGTACTCCAAAGGCTAAGTATGACATATCATGATAAAATCAGTTATATCATAAATTGTATAATGAGTTACACTTTAAAACCAAGTAATTATAAGTAGTCAAGTCAATATATTAAAATGCCTATAAAATTTTTGAAGTCTAATGTGATACTATGATATCTTAATTCACTATCCAAGGTTAGGGACCTTTCTCATATCACATGAAAGAACACCAATATTAGGGAGCTCAAGAATATATAATAACACATAAAATTTGTGTTCAAGAGAAAATTTGCATTTTTGGGTGTTATGAAGATATAATGTGATTGCATTTTTAACGTGATTGTGATAGTAACACGATCATGTTATTATCACAATCACACTATTTGAATTTGAATTCAAACATCAAGCCTTTTGACTTGGAAATGTCTTGGATTCTTGATCCAAAGGCTTAGATTCCTTAGCCAAAGGCTTGGAGCTTTCAATCTACAATTGAGTTTGAGATTTTTTATTAAAAAAATAACAAATTTCAGCTTTGATCACCAAATACACTATGAATTTCAATAGTAAAATTCAAAAACTTAATACCATCACTATGATCATGTTCTCCTCTTTCCAAAAATATGATTTTTATAATTTTTGTAAGGTTTCAAACTATGTTGATTTCTAACTATACCTTTTTAGGCCACTACATGCCATAAATATACATGCCTATACATGTTCATGTAATTTTTTTCATTGATCCAAGTGCACAACAAGTTATATCGTCACAAATTAGGCCTAATTCTACACACATTCAAAAAAAAATGATTTTCATTGTTTTTGAGATAGTTAAGCAGATTACATGGCCAATTATCCATTTTGTGTCACTTTTCAAGATTTATTTACTTGTAAAATTCATTAAAAAATATAAAAAAATATAGGTCACAAGATAGAAGATTTTATCTAAATATTCACCAAAGGGTTTCAAACAATATTAAATGTTGCTTAAGAAATGGTGCATTACACGACCATTTATCTACTCTATTTTCTTAAAAAATAGGAATTCCTTTTAAATTTGAGATGTTTGACCTAGTTATGCTTAACCATTTTTAAAAAATATTTTTTTAGAAATCATACTCGAAATGATAAATTTCATGTTCTTACACCATCTTTAAATTCAGAGTGTAGATATGTCAAATTATCTATAGAAATCCAATTTAAAATTTCAATAAAACCATGTCCATGGGTAGGCCCCTTTTTATCTCCCAGCTTTGTGCACTTACCCCATGATAGTGGCCTCCCTTAAGCTATGGATTTCCTAACATCAATACAATACCCTGAGTTGATATTAACCATGGCAAAGCATTATGACAAGGAGATAAGAGAAGTGAAAAATTCAAAAGGAAAATATGTTCTTTACATCTGTTCAGAATATATTGATGACATGCTCAAATTGTTTAATCATGATTCATATGTTTACCTTATTCTAATTTTTTCTCTATAATTATAGGATTCAAACACAATATCTTATTATAAAATGGTCAACATATAATGGCTATTGAATCCAAAGAGTTTAACATCAATATTGATGGAAGTTTTCTCAAAGTTTGAGTTTACTAATGAAATGAATGACATTATTACACTTTTGAATAGAGTTGTTGGAAATCTTCCTGCCAAATATTTTCAACCATGGATATGTAGGTACATTTGGATAATTCATGAAAATTAGTAATACATAAACTGGGGTGAACTAATTAATGACTCCATTCATAAACAATTATTGGAAGTGACCACAACATTAAAATTCTACATGACTTCATATATGGTCTACGTGGTCACCCATCGAAGAATTTAAAATGGGTTGAAAATAATTTGGGATATGTATTCATAAAAAACTTATGATATCTATCTTTGAATCACATTTAAGGAAAGCCTACATCCTTCTTATAATAAATTATCAAGATGTTTGAATCTGATCCATACAATGTTAGATTATCTATTTAAGCATCTACTAAAATAACAAGGTGGGGAATTTGGTTCATAAAATTTTTAGATTTTCTCATATCTCAAAATATGTGGATGTGAAATATCTCCTTTCATGCTCCCTATAGACACTAAAATATAAATTATATAGCACATCAGTCTTATATACTTAGCAAGTACTTATCATGGTTATACCTTTTAGTTACTAAGACCTTCTTACTACCAAAAGGCTTGCATCTAATATCTCTTAAACCTATTTCTTATCTCTTAGTCTAACCATATGTTACTCTGATGACTAAGCCTTTTGTACTATTCAAAATGCTATTAAACTACTTATTATCATCATTTGTAAGTTTTGGACTTAGTTTTTTCTAACTCCCCAGACACTTGTGTGCTATCCAGATGCCTACATTGATGCTAGTTTCCTATGCCAAACTGAGTGTTTAGGGCCATAAAGTCATCAAAATTTATAATGAAATGTATAACTATGGTCAGCCCAAGTGATTTAATGTGATATATTTCTAAAAAGGGTTGGTATATATAAGATCAACTCTCATTCATGCCTCACCTAGCATAAGCCTAACAACTCATAAGACAACTTACCAAAGATACCTAGTCAAGCATTTAAGTGATCAAAGCTTCCATATTCTCTCCTACTTAAATATCAATCATAGATATAGCCTATTTATAGGTCTAAAGTATTTAAGAATCACTCCATGGTAAATATTTGCTAAGTTACATGCTATATCACTCTATGTACTTACTTATCACATGTTACATCTTGATAAACACAAGCCAACACGTATGAGAGAACTACATAATTCTAAGGCCCTCTTCAGAGTATTGGATATTTAGTAGAGCTAATTGACAAAGTTTCCTTATGGAAGCTCGATAATGTGTACCTATTAACCCATTTTTCCCATAGTCACTTCTCAATAATGTGAAGGCACCTTCACCTCTCTTTTCTTCTTTTGTGAGGAAGCTAGGGTTTGATCATTTGATAAAGAGCAATAACCTGTGTATATGATCTAAACACACTAGATTAAAGATGGAAAAAACTTAGAAGGTTCAAGGTGGTCACACCCAAATTTGATTGATATTCCATTCTAGACACTTACATCCAAATCAGATAGTACTATTGATGTAACTGTCTCGATATGATGTAAGAATCCAAAGATTTAGAATGTAATTTTCTAAAATCTAATGACTATTCCATGATCTTGATCTAGTCTACTTCCAATCTATTTTAGTTTGGATCTACATGTACACAGTAAACCAACTAAATACTATTATTTATAATCTATTGTCATATCAATCAATAGTTTTAATTTCTATTTTTATCATAGCTTAGTATTATAAATTTAGAACATTTTTAGTTTGAGTTTGAAAATTAATTAGCCTATTATAGATATATTTATCACCCTCATTATTTTTCATTTCTATATTATTAACCCTATACTATATTGACTCATCTCAATTTAGGGTTAAACATTTGGTGAACTTGACCTCTATGTCTTTGTATGAAAAACCCTAAATTTTGCTTATGGTCTACTATTTTTTTATTATTGTTGTAATCTATTTAAAATTATAAATTATTCATTATAAGTAATGAAAAATGTTAATAAAAAAACTCATTTTCAAATGGAAGATAAAGAAGCATTAGTTACTCATCTTAAATACAATAAGGCTTAATAGATGCATTTTTATATATTACAAAAGATGAAATCAGTAAGCATGCTAAGGTTTCCTCACCTAGTGATGGTGAATCCTTAAGTTACACTACAATTGAGTATATACCAACAACCCTCACCTTGGGCACATTAACACTTCATACTTCTAATGGGTGACAAAATTGATATATAATATAGATTACAATGCAAAATATGAGATCTAGAAATGAAATAAATAAGAAAAGCATAGGTTAATTGAGATAACACATATTTACCATGGAAAAACCTCATAATGTAAAAACTCCACCCATGGTGATTATTCAAATTATCGAGAAACCAAGACCCAATACAACATCTTCTTCCTCTTCTCACTTTTCTCTATAAAATTGTCTTCAAATGTGATGTAGGTTGAATATGATAAATAATTTCATATTCAAGAGATATGTTCACAATATGGTAAAACCCTATTTATATTGAAATATCAAGGGAGGTGACCATTGTAAAAATAACAGGTCGATCCATCCTGATAAAGTCATTTAATTTAGTTTTTGGTAACTTATTAAATACTTATAGGTTTATTATTTATTTTCATGAGGTTTTCACCTCGTGTTAATAAATAATATATTATTATTTAATAACTTTACCAATGCTAAGGTAAAATAAACCCACTTAGGATTAAATTCTCTAACAATGGAGGTATTAGATATGTGTTCAAAATTTCATTCCCTAAAACTACTATTGCTACATCTTACATAAGAAACATTAATGTTAACTAGTTTTATCCCAAGTCAAATTAGGTCAACCCCCTATGTAGTTAAAACTTGTCATAGGGTCCACTAGGGTGTAAAATGAGTACCATAGTCTTAATGAGGTCAACATTATGTTTTATCCTTGTCATATTTGTCTTAGTTGGTCCTAAGTCATTCTAAGGTCACATTTTGAGTCATTTAATGAAGTGGTATCATTTAAATAGGAGGATAAGTGTTTAAAGAGGATATTCAATGTCCCAAATGTTATAATATGTTAGCGTAAACCATTTTGAGACTCATAAACTATAGGTACAATGTCCTTCCAAGAAGATCAAGCATTTTTATGTGGTTGTACATAGTGTATGGCCTGTAAAATAGTTTGGGCATATGGGAAGAATTAAAAAGTGCCTCTTCAAATCTACATAGTATAATTCCAAGCTTGGGTAGCTTTGATAGATCTAAAAATGAGAAAAATTTACCTCTCTTTCCTATCACTATCCTAGATAAGTCAAAAATCTCAACCAATATTTCTTTAGTATAGACAAGATGAGTTGAGTTAGAGAAAATAATTTTGGTGGGTGATATTAATCTCTATGTACTAAAAATTTATGGTAATAGTTTCAGGTTTGGTCATGTATGCTTCACGAACCATTTATAGGAGTGTTAGTGACTATTTTTTGCCTCCACATCCCCATGGCCTTTAGTTTTCTCTTTTATTTGGATTATTTTTAAAAAACTAAGTGTTGTACATGATATATAAAGGTATGAACATCCTTATTACAAGTTTTATAGTCTATTTTTCACATGTAGAGGTGAGGAGACTAGAAATACCATCTCACTTTGCTAGTAGTAGACTCCATTGAAGTCTGCAGATAAAGTTTCACCTGTGTAGAGTTTATTTTCCTATAAATAGATTTTGAACAAGGATGAAATGTTTGATTTCAACATCTAAGAGTATATTTTATCACAATTCTTCATGAAGTTTTTGGTCTCAAGAGTTTCCTTTGTGATGTGTAAAGCCTAGGATAATTGACATAGTCAAGTTACTTTGGAGTAGGCATCTACATGTTTCAAGTTCAAACCTAAAGGAAATATCAATATATGAAAGGAAATATAGTGGTTTTGAGGGTTATAAAACTAACTAAGGTCTTAAACAATTCCATAAAGCTATTGAGAGGTAATTAAGATTATGACAAGGTTATAACTTAGCATATAGTCCTATAACTGATGACACCTATAGGTAATTTCTAATAGTGGACTAAGTCCAATCCTAAAGAGGTATAGTAGTGTTAAATAGGATATGTCTGAGCTTATTTGAAACCTTCAATCAGGTTTGGGAGCATAGAGAATATTATTGTAACAATGGTGAGGCCATAATATGACAAACAAACCTAGAACCATGTATATAGGTTAAGAAAGTTACAATTGAGAAGTTTTACTTTAAATTCTTTGAATGAGGATTATGCCTTATACTATGGCATCTCAAGGTGAAGTGCCTTGAAGTCAAATAGGCCTAATTGTTTCCATCTTGTATCCCAAGCCTAAGAGAAATGTCTTGACATAGAATAATGGTTTTTTGATCAATAAGGAGTCATATTTGAGTGGTTTATAATTTAGATAGGTCTTGACCTACAATACTCAATAAACACTATGTTGAAATGACTAAAAATAACCTAATTTACAATGACCTATATTAATGAGTGGAACTATGGTCTCAAGGCATGATATGAACTCATATAGGTATGAATTGTTTTAATAACCTTAATAAGGATAAGAGAAAATTAAATCCAATGTCAAGGAACACATCATCATTTACAATAATCCCTTGATTCCCTAAATAGAGCACCTACAGTCTGACTATAAAACCACAATGCATTGATGGTGAGAAACAAAAAGCATGATTTACACTTCTAGATGTTCATTTAGTTTGAAATTAACCAATGATATTCAAGATGGGAATAATGGATAGAATAATAGTACTTACTCCCTAATATAAACCTACATGAATCTAATTTGCCTAAACAGTGCCACCTACAATCTGACTATAGTCTGTGGGCTAGCGTAGTCAAACGAGAGATGTGAGCTTAGAACGGTTGGTAGAGATGTAGGATGGTAAAAATTTTGAGACCACTAACACATTGGTGATTTAAACATCATATTCTTCTTAGATGAAATAAGTAGAGCAAATCAAGTTTCTAACCCCACTCAATCTGAGGTGTTTAGACCTATAATTAGTACACAAATTTAAAAGTTAGTTTCAAGAATTTATATTGTTAAGTGGTTTATGGGTATGATACAGATATGAAACTTGGTAAAAAATACCACAAAGATATAATTAATCCATTCATAACCTCATCTTGACCAATAAAATAGGGGAGATTCCCTTTATTTTGTCTTAGACAAAGGAAATTCCCAAACAATCTAATATGCAAACATAGTGTATGGATGTTCAAAATATGACATGAGGTGCTCTTTGGACACTATGAAACAATGTGGAAAGATATTTTAGAGGTGAAAACATGTGAAGAGTCACCCATATTCCTATGAAACCACTCATAGGTGATCATGGGCCATCAAACGCAGTTAGGCCTATTATGCCTAAAACTAGACCTAAGCCCTACAAGGGTCTAAATTCATTCACATGACCATGTAACCTTTCCAATATATTTGATATCTATTAAGGGAAGCTATAAGGTTGATCAGAGCCATTGAGTTGCAGAGGGAATCCCAAAATTGATCATTTTGACCCAAACCTTTCTTAGGGATACTCAAAATGCATATAAAAGCTCAAGAGACCAAATATATTCACTCTCATCTATACAAAGGGACTTTATAGTGTCCCAAGTAGTTGGTTATATTATAAATGGGTGTTATGCTTGGTCTCAGTGGCATTTTTTTAGATATTGAGCATCAAGATTTTATGAACTATCACTAAGAATCAAAATAACTCAAAACCCTCTTTAAACCCTTGCTTAAGACCTAATGGAGGAAATATGGGAAAAAATGTACTAATATGAGGTAATTTGGTAGTGAAATTTTTTTGGACTTGTGGAATAATCTCTCATTCTCTTGGACACCCAAATTTTTTGTACTATCACTTGTACAAATAGGGTAAAATCTTTTTTTTGCATGATTTAGCTTGTTTTGTAGGTATAGTAGAGAGTTGGTGGATAAAGTACATTTAAGGAGGTAAATAGGGAATTATTATAACTCCATATACTCATATCTCACCATATATAGGCATAGAAATACATTTGATACATAGTTTAAAACAAGCAATCTTAGACAGATGGTGAAGATGATGAGTGACTACCTAATGAGAATATGAGAAGTTCATTTTTGGATCCTTTTAAGGTATAACTCATGGAGTGGAAGATAAAGAGACTTTAAATATGTGTCTTAACACCTCTTCCATGGATTTAATTAATAAAATTCTAGTCACCTTGATGACAAATGTAAAGGTTGAATCCAAGAAGGCTAGTAGGTGACTACAGATGATGAACACAAGTGTCAAGAATAAGGCTAGAAGTTAGGGAATATATGATGATTATAATATATTTTTTCCAACCTCTCTAAGATATTTTATATGTGTCAATTATTCCTATTTTAGTTTAAAATGTTTCAATATGTGCCTCATCATGAAGGTAATTTCAAGAAAAAAATTTGAGGACTCTACACCAACTTGAAGGAGAGAGATGAATTTATGGTGGACACTTGTCCATGATAACTTCCAAACCTCTTTTGAAACTCCATTATCCTACAATGTAACTATTCCTCACAACTTGAAACTTGTTTTTTGTGACCTTTCCACTTCCTTTCTTCTCTTTCCTCTCACATGCTCTATAAATGAAAGACATTTTGGATTTTGTAAATAAATCCACACCTAGTATGGTGAATCCCTATTGGTTTGAATACTATATTTACCTTTTAAATAAATATTTCCAAGATAGTTTTGAGTTCATAATCTATCTTTTCTAAGTGTGTCAAGTGGTGCATAGTGATAAGTATCTATCCTCACCTTATCTTTACTCTTCCATGTTTGATGTAAGTAGTTCTCACTCTAATAGGTCACCATAAGTGTAGTCAAGTGTATTAGTTTATCTCCAAGTGTGAAGAGTAGAATTAGTGTTTGCAATCTGACCTCATGTTCACTCACCTTGAGTAGTATTATGCATATCATGTTCATGTTTGAAATAATGATGTTAGATCAATCTAGGATGTTGCAACTAGTGTTGTGAGTCATGTTTCATTAGTGCAATTGTATGGTAGTCTAGTGGAGATCATTATAGTGTATCACTTATTTAGATTAGTTTAATTTTATGTTTCCTTATACCCCCTTTTCATCTAAGTAAGCAAGTAGTGTAGGTGATAATCTATCAAGGATCAATCTAGGGAGCTAGCCCTTAAAACTAGAAGTTTGCCTATGCTATAGGCAACCCATAGGTCTAGAGGTAATCCAATGTTTTACTCAATCTAGAGTAGGATTAAACAACCATCTCTAACATGCAATATTGAGTGACAATAATTAAGAATTCAACCCAATTACTAGTTTCAATTCCTACATCAACTTAAACTATGGGTACACCTCCTTTTATAAATTCTCAAATTTCCAACCTTAAAGACCAAGTGGTGCAAGATCTTGTCCAAACTATTAAACTATTGTAAGATAAGGTTACTAATATTATAAAAAAAAGATGAATTCACCTTATGATATTGGTTCAAAAGAGGTGTTGCATAACCCTCTTGGACCTAAGATATATTACCTTTTTCCAACTAGTTTTGTTGCACTTAAGTTCACATTATATGGTGTCAATGGTGATCCTGAACATCATCTTCAATCTTTTTATGCAGCATGCCTTGATTATACCTCTAATGATAATTTTTTGAATAAATTATTTATAATGATACTTAAAAAATATTATTTAAGGTATTTCTATGATTTACCAATATAATCAATAAATGTATTCAAACCTATTGCATATCAAGTTTTGGTCACTTCTCTATCAATATTACTGAAAAGGTTTCCTATGCCCAAATTGAAAAATCAAACAAAGAACTAATGAACCTATCAATGAATATGTCTTAAGGTATAAGATAATGTTATCTAAAATGACCAGTAAAATGGTATATAAAGAGATTCAATACATCTTTAAACAAGGTTTACTTTACCTATTAAATGAGTCCATTTTTTTCAAAAGGTTCAAATCTTTCAATGACTTATGCCATTTATTCATGATTATGAAATGAAAATTATATTGTTGAAAAAACTTAAGTATGTATTAAACACACTGACTAAATCAAATCCCAAGGTTACTATAAAACCAAGTTATAATGAAAAAAGTAAAAAACATAGAGCCTAAAATGGAAATGAATACCAAAGTTAATGTGGTGTCAAACAACTTAATCATCTTCTCTTATCCAATACACAAATAAGACAATTTACATGCTTACTTAAGTTTAGTACTTTGTTACTTATAAATTTTATGGATTATCACCTCATATCTCTCCCTCATCCTATAGAGGTTTATATGAGTTAGCCTCTACCTACAAGATATGATTAAAATTCTTATTGTGACTATCACCAAGGCCCTGGGAATTCTATGAACTGTTGTTTTACCTTGAAACATGAGATTCATGACCTTATTGATGAAAACAAAATTACATTTGATGATCCTCCAAATAAATTAGGTTCAAAACTTGATGATCACCATAAAAATAAAATATTTAATGATACTTTTCAAGAAAATTCTAAGAAGGAACCAAAAGTACATAAGGAATACAATGCACATCATCCTCCATCACATTATGGGAACCCATTAGATGGGTTTGTTGGTAATTATACATGGCATATGCCTCCTATGGTTTAAAGACCTATTTATTTTGATGATAGTGAGATTGTGGATAATGACTCATATCTTCAATCCTTATTCATTTGAGATTACTTTAACCACTAGGCTATACATATTGTTATGATTGATAATTATGAAAGCAAGAAAGTTTGCACCATGACATTACTTAGGAATTTAGGTTCTACACATTGATTTACATCATTCAATTAAATCAATTCAATATGGGACCTCATAAATGGTTCTTGGTGAGATTGACTTACCTTTACAGGTGGGTTCAACACATGTGGTTTTTACATTTTCCATTATTCCTTACATAGGTTATTTTGATATCTTATTAGGACAACCTTAGATACATACACTATCAATAGTACCTTATATAGTGCATTGGTATGTTAAATACATTCATGCTAATAGGGTAATTATAGTTTATTAAATTCCATATGAATATCCACTTGAACTAGAGAAGTTTACAAAAAGGTAGTTAATTATAAAACCTACTAAGATTAATACTTCATAAAAAGGTAAGCAATAGGCAGTCCCCTTTCCTAGGTAGCTAGTTCTTGAAATACCCTTGCATCAGAGACACACAGTGGATTCTATATAGTCCTAATCTACTAAATACCACATTCAAATATCTAGATCACCTAAACATGTCCATATTATTACTACTTCAAATAAATCACCAAAAATTAAATTATGGGTTCCATAAAACCATATTCCTTTTAATGTATTTTCATGACCACAAAATCCAATTATACATATGCAGATCATCATAGATCCTACAATGCCAAATATTACACCTATGCATATTCCTTGGTAGTATCATCCATTTATTACACCAAGTTAACAGTGGGGAGATACCTATGACCATACTTTGGATGACTTCATAGGATAGTTTTTAATGTCAATATTCCAAAAATACCAAAAAAAGTAAAAAATATTAAAAAATCCAAAAATATTTTAGCTTTTATATGTCTTATTAGCTCCTTAGCATTTATGTTGTTAGTTATATATTGGTAGATATAAAATCATTATTTATATAAAATATTTAACCCTAAAAATATAGGTTAGGTAATATAGGGTTACAAGGGATAGGTATAGGCTAGGGCACTAGGGTGATAAATTATGAAACTCAAATAGATCATATACTAAATTTATTATGTTGAGATATGATAAAAATAGAAATTAAAACTAAGTTAGATATTGAAATGATAATGAAAAAAAGTACTTAGATGTTTGAGAGTTATAAATGATGTAATTATGATGTCATGGAGGTGTCCTGATGAGTGGATGAAGTGCTTTGATAGCCTAAGTGACAATGACAAAGTGTGTATGTGCTTGTTCTAGTGTGCTTGAAGTTGGCTTGGTTGATCTTCAGTATTATAATGGTTAGAGATGTTTATGGATGAGTATGGAGTATTGAGAATGTTAAATGGGTACTATAAGATGTTATATATGCTTTGAGTGCTTGTGTGCATGAGAGGATTTCATGTAGTTATCCATAGCTTTCATCTAGACATTTTGGGTCTAGTGGTAGGAAATCTGAGTAGGCAATTTTATGACATCACCATTACCACATGTGGATGAGTCAAGGGGATTTGGTCATATGGTTGTGATCACATCAATATCTAGTTGATATTAATTAAATTTTATTTCATGCACCTAAGTATAATAAAATTTATACAAGTGCAAATTCAGGCTCCAAGGCATTTTGATAGTATTTTCCCATACTTAGCCAAATTTGCATGAGGCAAAAAAGAGCCAAGTAGGCATATTAATGGTGGCATATCTCACACATGTATAAATTTATAGATAAGTTGATCATATGGGTTTTTTAAAATTTATGCCTAGTTATTATGCACCAAATTTTAGGTCATGTGATGTAGCACAACAAAAGATATGCATGTGCAAAGTTAGCCTTCCAAATAGTTCCTGACAAAGTTGGCTCTGTGGCAAAAAGAAATCTGAGTGAAAAAATTAATGGAGTTATATCTCACATGAGAAAAGGTTTTAGGATAATTTTGACACATTATTATATTTTCATATGTGAGGATATCATATGGTACAAATTTTAGATCATGTCAGTGAGTGAGGCAAAACTTATTATGGTCCAAAGTTGGCCTTCCAGGCATATTACAATGGTTCCCATACTTAGCCAAATATACACAAGGTTAAAGTTAAGGATCAAATGGAGATATAAATTTGAATGGGATTTTGTATATATATATATTTAAGGTTTGTATAAAATTAAATAATTCAAAGTGTTTGTTGATTAAACTGGGTAAAGATTGAGCTCCTTACAAAAGGATCGATAGAGCGTGTTTATTCCAAGATGTCAGGATGCATCCAGATGGTGCCAAGTGCACATTATTTAATGACTAAGAAAAGGTAAAGGATAAATATATAATGGTGATTAGGTTTTATTTATGTTTGATTTAATGGTGTGTGTTACATATTAAAGACCTGGTTGATTCACAGAGAGTAATGGTGCGTATTGAGTCAACATTTCAAGGGTGCACAAGATGAGGTCAAAATGACTAAGGTATAACATTTTAAATTTGGTGCCTATGAATTAAATTTTGGATAAGATCAATGGTCATAATATTTATCTAAATTTTAGAGGACATTATATGTAATCATAATGTTCAAAGTTTTACTGTGATCATTTGATTTGAATATTTGAATTTGTAAAAAGAAAAACCAATGCTTTGTATTTTAGCTATAAATTTTGATCCAAGCAAAATTTTCTCATGATATAAAAAGAAAATATGAAAAATAATCCATGATTCATATAGTTAACCTTATTTTAAGATATGGAAGGTTTCATAGTCAAATTTATTAAGGTTCAAAGTTGACTATGTGTTCATGTATGGACTGTAAGTGACCCAAGAAGATTCTTTGAGATCGTATTGATGTTTTTTTGATATATCTTGATGGATTATCTATTTGGAAGTTTTTATAATCCATGAGGTTGATATATTTGGATTATGAAGGATTTAGAAAATGTATGCAATATGAATAAATTCTTAGAAAATGACTGTGTTTTCATTCATAATGATTATGTGTAGAAAGAAGTTGTTTAAACTTTTTGTGCTTAAATAGAAAGGTATTATGATGGATATGAACACTTAAGGGGGACATATAAATCATTTAGAATAGGAAAATGTTTTTTTAAAGTGTTCCTATGATATTTTTTTCTTGAATAAGTGTCAAAGAGCTGAATGGGTCTCCATAGGACTTAAAAGTGACTTAGGCCTATTTGAAAGTAGATTGTGCTTAAGTGTGACCTATACGAGATGCCTTAAGGGTGAAGGCATGTGTTATGGATGATAATAAATATTTTTATCTTGTTGATTCATGGATTTTATATATATATTGAAGCTAAATGTGTTGGTTTCTAGGCTTGTGAAATACTTTGTGAGAGAGTGTAAGGTGTGCATGTGAGAGTGGTGGAGCAAAGGAGAAGTAGATGTGCCTAGTGGATGGGTTAAGAATAAAATTATATTATTGACTATGTGTATGACCTCTAGGTCATATTTTTTATTCATATAAGTGCTCTTGTCGTTTTAATATATGCAAAGAGGTCTGAGTGTGCATATGAGGATAGTGTGAGTGAAAAAGGAGAGAGATTATGGCATGCCTATGTGAGAGGCTTATTTTATATATAGAGAGAGTTTTTGTAGGGGTTAGATAAATAGAGATACATAATCAAGTGTTGAATACACCATTTCTAAGGTAGAGGCATTCAAATGAGGGTCTAAAGGACTTGGTCTTCCTTAGGGGTAGTTTCTCCTTGTGAAATAGGTATTTCACTAAATACCTTTGGTTAGGAGGATATGATTAAGGTTTTCTAGGTCTAAAGGAGTTGATCAGTCTCTTGTTTGTAATTTCTCATAGGATAGTATTCTATTATGTTGTAGGCTTGAGAGTGGGTTTTATTCTCCATTAGGGTTTCCCATAGGAACATTGTGTTATGTGTTTGATCTTGTGTATACATTGAATGAATGATATCTCTTGTTAATATTTCTTGATCAAGTTGATATATGCTGATTGATTAATAGTTTTAAAGGACTATAATTATAATTGAAATATCTGGGCTCACTGATTCACCCCCCTCTCAGTGATTGTAACTCTAATAATTGGTATCAGAGTAGGTCCTTCTTACAAGTTTAACCACTTTAAGGTGATCAACGGTATAATAGATAACAAAGATATTGTTGCTTACCTTCAAGACAAACTAGTATGTGTTTTATCAAATGTCAATGCAAGAATAGATGATGTGAAGATGCAAGTGCAAGATCTAGAGGCAATAGTCAAAAATTTGTAAGTCTTAGTGAATAAAGGTCTCAATCAAAGGATGGAACAATGTGAAAATAAAGTCATGACTTACTCATACATGCTCTTTTCCAAGGACAAAGGGGATTTTAGCTCCACCAAAAGGGTCAAGAATGAAAATTCATGGATAGGTAATGATCAAGAGAAAGGTAGGTTAAATTTGAGCAATGTATTCAATGGTACTACTTCTCCTACAATAAATTTGGTCATAGATATAGGGATTGTGTTTTTTCTCCAAAAATTAAAAGGAATCTCATATGCTACAGTTGTAACCAACAAGGTCATATAGCCAAAAATTACAAAAAAAACTTTTTGGAAAAAGGATATACAAGTCATTAACACCATCAAATGGTTCAAGAAGACTAAATCTAAGACTGAAGAAGAAAAGAATAAGAATTCATGTGGTCCACCAAAGGAAGAGCCAATGTTTGCTCAAGTAGCCTTGCATACTCAAGAAGATGGGAAAAAGATATTGTTCATAGATAGTGGATGCTCAAAGCATATAATAGGAGACAAGAGCAAGTTTATCTCTCTTAGGAAGACCAATGATGGTTCAGTAAAATTTAGTGACAAAAAATCTACTAACATAGTTGGAAAAGGTACTATGATTTTGGATAATGGTCATTCTAGGACTAAGAATGTCTTATATGTAAAAGGTTTGAAACATAATATTTTAATTATGAGCCAGTTATGTAAACAAGGAAATGTTGTAACTTTTCATGATGATGTTTGTGAAGTAAGAAAGGCTAGAAAATTAGTTGCAAATGTGTATAAAATAGATAACAACATATATGTATTTCATGAATCCAAGAAGGAAGAATGCTTCATGAGTCAATTAGAATAAATTTGGCTTTGGAATAAAAGTCTTAAACATATAAATTTTGATAACATGGTAAAGATCAGTTTAAACGGGTTGGTAAGGCATATGCCCAAGATTTATAAGATTCCTCATTTTCTTTACAAGGCATTTCTTCATGGGAAATAAACCAAAAGGGATACAAATTCAATGAGTTTTTGACTAGAAATCCATTAGAGTTGACCCACATTGATCTATGTGGAACTATTAGAACCCAAATTATTCAAGGTAATAGATACTTCATACTTTTCATTGATGATTTTACTAGGATGACTTGGATATTCTATCTTAAATAAAAATCAGAAGCTTTTGAAAAATTTATGGCATTCAATGCTCTTATGGAAATTGATAAAGATTCAAAGATCAAGTTTGTGAGATCAAATAGAGGAGGTGAGTTTTGGTCTCATAAGTTTGATGATTTTGTGAAGAAGATGGGATAAGAAGACAATATTCTGCTACTAGAACACCACAATAGAATGGTGTGGTTAAAAGGAAGAATAGGACTATTATTGAGATGGGTAGAACCATTATTCAAGATGCAAAATTATCATATGGCTATTAGGAAGAAGTAGCCAACAATTCTATTTACATCTTAAATAGGTGTTAAATGAGAGTAAATGGTAATAAGACTCCTTATGAGTTATGGAAGAGTGGCTAATGTCAAACATTTTAGAGTGTTTAGGAGTAAGTGCTTCATAAAAAGAGATGAAGAGAATCTTGGCAAATTTGATTCAAGATATAATAAGGGCATCTTCTAAGGTTATTATTCTATCAATACTACCTATATGTGCTTCAACAAGAGACTTCACAAGATTGTTGAAACTTCAAATGTAACGGTAGATGAGATAAGTAGAGTCAAGAAGACAAAAGTGTAGGTAAGTGATTCAATTCAAAATTATATTGTAATTAATGAAGAGTTATTTATTCAAATAGATGATGAATATGAAGAGGAAGAAAGAAAATATTCTAAAGTTCCATCTAGAAGAATTTAGAAAGATCATCTAATCTCTCAAATTGTTAGAAATGCTAGTGTAAGGATGAAAACTAGAAGGAGAATGTTGATCAATCAGAATCAACAAGACTCAGCTCTATTGTCTATGATTGAACCCAAAACGTTTATGGAATCTAGCATATATGAAAGTTGGAATGATGTAATGGATGACGAAATTGATCAAATAGAAAGGAATGAAACATGGGACTTAGTTCCTAGACTGAAAGATAAAAATGTAATAGGTACCAAGTGGGTTTTAAAAAATAAGATGAATGAGAAAGGATAAGTCATGAGGAATAAGGCTAGATTGGTGTGTAAAAGATATGCTTAGGTTAAAGGAATAGATTTTGATGAGACTTTTTCTCCTATTGTAATAATGGAAGTAGTTAGACTCTTATTAGCATATGCAAGCTTCAAGGGTTTTAAGGTGTATGAAATGGATGTGAAATCTACATTCTTGAATGGAAACTTAGAAGAAGTCTACATTGAGTTACCCAAAGGACACTTCATGTCAAGAAATCAAGATTTTGTGTGTAAATTGAAGAAGGTTCTATATGGTCTTAAATAGGCTCCTAGAGCTTGGTATGACATGTTAGATAAGTATTATTTGAGTCAAGGTTTTAAAAAAGGGGTATCTGATAGTAATTTATACATTAAAATAGAAGGTAATCATCAAGTAATTATTGTTATATATGTTGATGACATAGTTTTTGGATCTGACAATGATAAAATGAGTAGAGAATTTTTATATACTATGAAGATTGAGTTTGAAATGTCAATGTTAGGAGAACTATCTTTCTTCTTAAGATTATAGATAAATAAACTTGATATAAGGATATTCATTTCACAAGATAAATACATCAAGGACATGTTAAATAAGTTTGACATGATGGATTATAAGCCAATGGGTACTCCAATGATCATAGGGTGCAAGTTAAGTAAATTAGATGACTCACCAAAAGTTGATCAAACTTTGTATAAATCCATGATTGGAAGTCTTTTGTACTCTATCACTTCTAGGCCTAATATCATGAAAGTAGTGGGTCTTGTAAGAAGGTTTAAAGATAAACCTAAATAATATTAATTAAAATCAATCAAAAGGATATTTAGATATCTCAAATCCACCATAAAGTATGGTTTATGGTATCCCAGGAGTAAATAATTCTCTTTGAAATATTATAAAGATGCAAATTGGGTAGGTTATGTGGATGATAGGAGAAGTACCAGTGGTGAGATTTTGTAAATATGAGAATACTTGTTGTCTTGGATAAGCAAGAAGCAAGCCTCGATATCTCTATCAATTATAGAAGCTAAATATATAGTATTTGCTTCTTGTTGTATGCAAGTCATGTGGATTAAAAAAACTTTGGAAGATTATAAGGTAAGATAAAATGGACCTTGTTCTATCTATTGTGACAACAATAGTTCAATTAACATCTTAAAAAATCTTGTTATGCACTAAACAATAAATAAAATTCCTATTATATATAATTTATTGAGAGAACAAGTGAATAATCAAAGTGTTAAGTTGGAGTATGTGCCTATAAAAGAGCAACTTGTAGATATTATGACCAAACCATTGTTAAAAACTACATTTGAGTATTTAAGATAAAGCTTGGGTGTCATTTATTTATATATGATTCAATATATGGTCTTTGGTAAATGAGGAACAACAATTTCATGAGATTTATCTAGAGGTTTGTAAAGTAGCTATAGTGTAGATGTAGAGTTGGTGGTCATGGAAGTGTCTTGAGAGAGAAGGATAATAAGCCTACATGGTGATTTCTCATGATGTATGGAGATATGAAAATACTCAAATGGTGTAATGGATCATAAATATTAGGGGGAGTCCCTCTTAGATGTCTCTTGGTAAGTTCCATTAGATTTCAGTGTTTTGTGTGTTCTTTATTCATTGGTTGCAGTGTTTGGTTGAAGAAAAGTGTTGGTATGAAGTAAGAGGAAGGTGTCAAGGAAAGAAGAGGTAGGATCAAGGTAAGGGGAGTTTTATATCATCTTTTTAAGGTGGTCCTCTTATATTTTATGGTATTTTTAGGTCCTCAGGATTAGATTGTTTCCCACTTGTCATTGTGTCAAAGGGGGAGAAAGTTCCTATTGTGAGAGTGCTTGAAGAGAAAGAAGGTGAGCAAAATGATGTTTGTTGACATTAATGACAAAGGGGGTTATTTTGGAGAGTTTAAAATGATGTCATAGTGATGTAATGTAAGTGTCTTAGTGAGTGTATGAAGTTATTTGATAGCCTAAGTGATAATGACAAAGTGTATAATGTGTTTGTCCTAGTGTGCTTGAAGTTGGCTTGGTTGATCTTCAGTTTTGGCATGGTTAGAGATGTTTAGGGATGAGTATGGAGTATTGAGAATGTGAAAGGGGTATTATAAGATGTTATATATTATTTTATTTCTTATGTGTATGAGTGTATTTCATCTGGTTATCCATAGCTTTTATCTAGACATTTTAGATCTAGTGGCAGAAAATTTGAGTAGGTAATTTAATGACATCACCATTACCATGTGTGGATAAGTCAAGGAGATTTGGTCATATGGTTATGATAAAATTAGTGTCTATTTTATATTCACTAAATCTTATGTAATTAATTGAAGTTTAGTAAAATTTATGCAAGTTCAAAGTCAGGTTCCTAAGCATTTTGATAATATTTTCTCATACTTGGCCAAATTTGCATGAGGCAAGAAAGAGCCAAGTAAGCATCTTGATGGTGGAATATATCACACATATGGATGTTTAAGGATAAGTTAATCATATGATTTTTGTTATTTTTGTGACTATTTCTTATTCACCAAATTTTATGTCATGAGATGTAGTGCAATAAAATATATGCATGTACAAAGTTGGCCTTCTAAACAGTTCTTGACAAAGTTAGCTCTATGACAAAGGAATTTGAGTGAGAAAATTAATGGAGTTATATATTACATAATCAAAGTCTTTATGATTATTTTAACAAATTATTATATTCTCATATGTGAGGATATCATATGGTCCAAACTTTAGATCATGCGAGTGAGCGAGGCAAAAGTTATAATGGTCCAAAGTTGGCCTTCCATGCATATTGTAATGGTTCCTTATTTAGCCAAATCTGCATGAATTTAAAGTTTGGGACCAAATAGAGATAAAAAATTACATTTTATTTTGTAAATATATATCTATGGTGTGAATCAAGTCAAATAATTCAAAGTGTTTGATGCTTAAATTGAGTAAAGATCGAGCTCCTTATAAAAGGATCAATGAAACATGTTTATTCCAAGATATCAGGATGTAGTGAGATGGTGCCAAGTACACATTATTTAAAAAATGATAAATGGTAAAGGATAAATATACAATGGTGATAGGGTGTTTTTATAGGTTTATCAAATGGTGCACACTGCATATTAAAGACATGGTTGATCTGTAGAGATCGACGGTGTGTATTGAGTCAACATCGCAAGGGTACATGAGATGAGGTCAAAGTGACTAAGGTTTAACATTTGATAATTAGTGCCTATGATTTAAAGTTAAAATAAGAAAAATGTTTATATATTTATCTAAATCTAAGAGGACATGAGATGTGAGCATAATGTTTGAAGTTTAATTGTGACCGTTTGCATTTGAATATTTGAATTTGTAAAAGGAAAAACTAGTGCTTTATATTTTGGCTATAACTTTTGATACAGTTAGAACTTGCTCATGTTGTAAAAATAAAATATGAATATTTCTCCATGGTTAATATAATTAACCTGATTTGAAGATATTAAAGGTTTTATATTCAAATATATTAAGGTTAAAATTTGACTATGTATTTGTGCATAGACTATAAGTGACCCAAGAAGATTGTTTGAGTTCATATTGATGTTGTTTCGATATCTCTTGATGGATTAGATATTTTGGAGTGTTATAGAATCCATAAGGATTTTTTTTTTCATTATGAATGATTTAAAAATTGTATACAATATGAATAAAGGCTTAGAAGGTGACCATGTTTTCATTCATAATGACTATATGTACAGAGAATTTGTTGAAGCATTTTGTGCTTAAGCAAAAGGGTATTGTGATGGATATGGACACTTAAGGGGGAATCATAGATAATTTATAATGATTACATGTTTTTTTAAATTGTTCTTATGTTCTTTGTTTTCTCAAAGAAGTGTCAAAGAGATGAATGGGTCTCCATAGGACCTAAAAGTGACTTAGGCCTATTTGAAAGTAAATTGTGCTTAAGTGTGACCTATGTGAGATGCCTTAAGGGTGAAGGCATGTGTTATGAAAAAAATGAAATATTTTGATATTATTAATACATATATTCTATATATATATTAAAACCAAATTTCTTGGTTTCTAAGCTTGTGGAAGACTTTGTAAGAGAGTGTAAGGTGTGCATGTGAGAGTGGTGAAGCGAAGGAGAAGTAAATGTGCCCATTGGATGGGTTGAGAAGCAAAGAATATTTTTGACTATCTATATGAACTATAGGTCATATTTATAATCTTAGATAAGTGTTATTGTTTTTTGAATATATTTGAATAGGTTTGAGTGTGCATATGAGGACAGTGTGAGTGAAGAAGGAGAAATATTGTGGCATGCCTATGTGAGAGGCTTGTTTAAGATAGACAGAGAGTTTGTAAAAGGGTTAGATATATAGAGATCCATCATCAGGTATTGAAGACACCATTTATAATGTGGAGGTGTTCAAAATAGAGTCTAAATGACTTGGTCTTCCTAAGGGGCAGTTGCTCCTTGTGAAACAAGTGTTTCACTTAATACCTTTGGTCAAGAAGATATGATCAGGGTTTGTTGGTCTAAAGGAGTTGATCAGTCTCTTGTTTGTAATTTATTATAGGATAATAATCCATTATGTTTTAATCTTGAGATTGGGTTTTATTCCCCATGAGGGTTTCCCACAGGAACTTTATGTTATTTGTTTGATCTTATGTATGCATTAAATGAATGAGCTCTCTTGTTAATGTTGCTTGATCAAGTTGATATATGTTGATTGAAAGGACTGTAATTGTAATTGATATATCTAGGCTCAATGATTCAACCCCCCCTCAATTGTTATACCTATAATATTAACTAGTTTTAACACTAATAAAAATATGGATCTGGAACAAGCAAGAATTAGGTTGGAAGAGTATGTTAAAACACTAGTAAAATTTTAGATTAAGTGCCTTTGTAGTTAAATGCACTTACATTAACATGGGATGGTTGCATCGACACTAGTGTTTGGTTTGGATGTAAGTGTCCTATACATAATACCTATTGAAATATGATGTGACCATCTAGATGCTTCTAGATTTTTCATCACCTTCACTTTGGTAGATACAGATATGGGTTGATGAGACCATAATATGACTCATTATAACTATAAAATAACATATTTTTTAGGAAGTGGATCTAAATGTAATTTCAAAATTTATGGTTTATTTAGAATAAAATAGTAAGTACATATCATGGTTATGTTTTTAGAATTCTTTGTTATCTATTTCATAACTATTACTAATGATTATTGAGAAAAAGATGTTAATGAGTGCATACGTAGTTCATAATAAGCTAAAAATGATTCAAAATATGAAGAGTAACTATTCAAGAATAATGTTAGAGTAGTGTCAGAATCTTATACAATAAGAATTATAGACACCTAAAATTGGCCATTGATAACCTCCAATTGAGCTTTTGGCCAATTTCCACCCAAAATACACAATTTGGCTTAAAAACACTAAAACATGCTAAATGATGTGAAACTAACATATTCAAATGTTGATTTTAGATAGGGTATCCCTAAATGGGGCAATGCAATTTATGGGCTAGCTAACTTTGATCAATTTATTTTGAGTCAAAATGCCAAATTTGCACTTGTGTGCTCTGGACTGCTCTTTCCTATCAAATCTTTTTCACAAGACTTGTGCCTTTGTTATTTGTTTTTGGCAACATCCTAAATAGGAATAAGCATCCAATGTATCTAACATAGACTTCCAATTCAAATCCAGTCAAATTTAGGACCAATAACAAAGAATTCTGATCAATTTGGGTAATTTGTGCATAAAGTGCTTAATCATGTTTAAGAGCTAATTAACTCAAAGTAAGGCCTAATCAAGAATTCCATGGAGACTTGTTGAATACTTTGTTTTGGAAATGAATATTAAATATCTGCATCATCAAGTGACCTCATTTCTTAGGAAGACATCCTTAGGCCATAAATGCCACAAATATTAGGATTCATACCCCCCATGCCTCATCAATGCCTTCCATGATACCCTCCATGCCTCTTAATTTCCCTTTCTTCCAATGTCATGATGAGGATAATTACAAACTTAATTCCAAAAATTGAATTAATCCTCAACCACACATCTCAATCTTGGGATGGATGGTTGAGGCTAATTCTGATCAAATCCAAAAATCTATAAATAGGAGGCCTCACAACATCATTTTTAAGCTTAATTAGTGAAAAGTTATAATGCAATATTGGTTCAAAAAGCTTTAATTAACTAGTGTTATAATGCCAAATTGATTCCAATCCAAGCCAAGCCACAAGCCAAAGGTTCCAACGAGAGATGGAGGATGTCAAGCTTCCATTGCCAAGGACTTCATTAGCACAAGTTGAGCAAGCCACCACAACAAGCATTTTAGAGCATCCAAGGAAGGTTAAAGAGTTTTCTTTTATATTTAAGTTGTGTGTTTCATTCATGATTGTTAACTAAGCTCTTCCTAGTGTCTAGGCCTAGAGATGTTATGTTATTAGTGTGTTCATTTCATTTTGTTTTCATTTTGAAACTAACACCATACTAACCATCCTCTCTTGAGTCAAATTCCTAGATCACATAATGGCATGCCCAATGGGACTAGACACATCCTACACATGAAGGAAATCCTTTTACAACTTTAAAATACTTATTTGAGATCTTAAAACTCTTTTAAATTGATTTTCTAAATTTATTTTACCATTTTTGGTTACCATAGTTTTTACACAGTAACTGATGTCAGCAAAAATACTAACATCAGTTACCTAACATAACCGATGTCAATTAATAGAAATGACATCGGTTAGATCTTGGTTGGATGTAACTGACATCATTGGTATTAACTGATGTCGATCACTATGTTTTTCCAAAAACATAGACCTAAGAGCTATGTTTTCAAAGTTTGTTTTTTCAAACTCAAAAGAGCTTCAAAGCTAAAGGACATGATAACAAATTTACTATAGAACCAAGTGGGATTTTTGCTCAAAACATGTTTAAATCACTTTTTCATGCTTAAATTTTGATTAGGCACTTTGTTTTGGTATTTAACAAAGAATTTTTAGATGTTTTTGGTAAATGTTTTTCAAATTTTACAACTAAGACCAAGGGGTCAAATGAACACCACCAAACATTTCATTTGGGTTTAAAATTAAACACAATTGTCAATTCTTGTTTGAAATAATGGTTTAATCAAATCTTGTTTGGTAAAAAGAGGAATGTTACATGTATGCTCTTCCATTTTCCCCTTATAAGGAACCCTTGGAATTAAAAGTTCTATTCCTATTGCAAGTAGCCTAGTCCAAGGCTTAGAAAGAAAGTCATTTAAATCACTCCCCAAAAACTTGTCAAAGTTTAGGTGACCTTTAAAATGACCCTAAAGTCTTTTTATTTTTATGCTTTCTTTGTTTTTATGCATCTTAGCTTACGAGGGGGAATTCATCTCCTCCCACAAGTTCTTTAGGGAAGCTTTGACCCAAGGTTTCAGCTCCTAGCATTGAATTCATTTGACTCTTTTAGAGTTACACACATGAGATAGTGACACTTTGGGCATCGCACTACAATGAGAAAATAGTAGGATGTAGTGGTTGAAAAAATGACTAGACCTTTTTGTAATAAGCCAAGTGATATGGACCCAAAATTTATGCTTTTTTTTTTTGCATTGTTTGGCATAAAAGTCATTGTGTAATTGATTCCCCTAGGTCATCTAGAAACTTGTTAGATCTTAGATAAATCCCCACTTGCCACATAAGTATTATTGGTGAAGGTGCACCTTAAGGTCCATGTCGTAGTACTATCCTTTGAGAGAATACGGGGTGTAAAAACCCTACTATATAATGCACATTTACTTTTGGATGAACACTTAAAATCCTCTCAAATGATGTATATTGACATATTCCAACAGTACCAAGAAAACTTATCAATTTAGGATATAAGGGAAATTAATTAGTTGGTCTTGTCCTACATTAAAGTCTTGTTTGGAGTCAAAACTTGGTGTAAACAAATAATCCCAAACCAAACACATGGTCCTCATTTTTTTTTAACAAAGAGGCATTATGCTGCCTACATGAGATCATCAATTTGCCTTATTTAAAGTTCATCAAAAGCTTGAGAATCATATCATCCACTTTGGCACAATTATGCTACCTAATTGAGTCTAGACCTTGACCAAAGTTGTTTAAGTCCTTCACTTATAATCTAAATTTGGAATTACACCTTTACAAGTTCATAGGTTTGATGTGTTAAGTGGGTTTTCCATTTGCACTAAACTTGAGGGAACTTAGGTTCAATTTCCAATTTGGGTTGAAGGCCATTTAAGACTCATAATCATTGTCCTCACTTGATATAGTTAAGCCATTTTGTGCTAAATACCTACACTTTAAGTCCTTACATCACAACATTTTGAGTTAAGAAATGTAGTGTTATGCTATCAAAATTGTGGAAAAATGTCTTTGCCTTAGAGAGTTTTTGAAACAAACTTTTTTATCATACCTTTTGGGTAGTATAGCATTGTTACGCTACTCAAAAAAATTCAAACTTTGTTTCATATCCCATTTTGAATAGAATTTCAAATCTATTTCTACATTTTCAGACCAATCCAAGTGTACTTTTGATCCTATGTCTAAAGAACAGTTATATTGTTCACCTTTGTCTAGCTTGTTTGTCAAAGGAACCAAGTTTTAGACCATTATTTATGAGAAAATAAACTATTACTAAAAGTGCCTTTTGTTTCATACCTTATACCTATTTGACCAAGTTCCCATCCAAAAATTGAATGCCTAATGTTTATTAGATGTGTTTCAAATTTGTTAGATTAAAACTTTCATCTATTTTCAAAGTCTAGCTTTTGACATTGTTTGGCTAAGAGTCCTAGAACATTCCTTGTTTGATCCTATATTTTGACATTGCATTTAGCCAAAAGACATATCAAATTTTAAATTCCTATATTAGATTGATTTGAAACACTTCAACCTTAGAGTTTAGCATTTTTGTTTTCAGTCTATTTACTTGCTTACCTTTATGTGAACAGTGAAATGTTAGATACTTCACTCTAGCTTGTTTCCTCACAAATCTTTACATAAACCTTTTGATCCATTTTGACAAATCTAGACCAAGTTGAAGGCATCATTTGTTTTATATTATATCCTTTTTAGAGTTTGTAAAACTCTTTGACCTTTCATCACCAAGAATTGACTATGGATCCCAACATGTACTCCTACACTCATAGTGGACTCATGTACAATCTTGGGATTAGTAATGTAGTTGCATAGGAAGAAATGGTGCAAGACCCCTATGAAAATAACATTAATTATGAGATGGATTCTTATCCCTCTTATAATACTCAATTAGGGGCACAAATCCAAGATTCATTAGTTAACTATCTAGTTAACACACCACCTTACACAGAACAAGACCAAGAACAAACCATGCAATACCTAGCTATAATACCCATAGTGGATGAGCCAGTACTTCAACAGTCATATTCTACTAATTTAGATTCCATGAATGATCCAAATTTTTAGTGACATTTTTTAGAGAACAAAGATGAGATTTTGGTTAGGGCCATAGAGGTAGGGGCTAAGTTTCCAACAGACTTCCCCCATGAAGATTTACCAAGTCTAGTAAGAGTGCCCCATAATATCATTTACGATCAATAGGCTTCTTCTAGAAATCTCATGGCTCTAGTCTAAACAACATACCAAGACCCCAATATATCCAATCGAGGCAAAAACATCATGGAAGATCACTTTAACCAAATGAAAATAGCATACCAAACCTACCTAAATTTAGCACATGATTTCAATCAGATGAACATGGTAAGTAAGCCTCTCATTGACCTAGTTCCTTTAATAGGAGTGTTGATGGAATTAACTGGACCTAAAAATCTAAGTTCTAACCCATCTGTACAAACCACTATGAGATAATTTGATACATATGCTAGTTATTGAAGAAGTGTCTTTGGCTTCTACACTGAATAGTGAGCCAAATGTAGTGGAAAATGTGCAAATAATGTCCAATCTTGATCAAAGTGGTATTAACACACAAACAACTAGCCAATAACATGTGCCTATAGTTAATCCCATGATAAAATCATCATACCAAGGAATAGGAGTTTCTACACCCCAACCTCAACCAGCCACTTCCTTAAGTGTATAACCTATAGAATTAGATAATCAAATAATAAATAATTTTATGCCTCAATGATAGAATGTGATGAATCTTACTCCCCCACAATAAGTAGTGAGTATTATTCCACAATAATAGACACAACCTAGTATATCAATGCAACAAAGGATGAATACATTGCCTCTTCAACTAGGGGAAACTAATATTCTACCCAGCTAGGTAATGATGAACATACGTTTTCAATCATAGACTAATGTGCCAATTCAAAATGAAGTGATGACTAGTCAATAGTGTGCAAATATTGGCCAACAAAAATGTCAAATCTACAACATGCTTTCACTTCCTCACAAGGATTTGTGTAACAAGTACGTCCTCATATTTCTCAAGTACCTACTAGACAACCATTGATTCAAAATGTGCCACAAATTTAGAGACGAGATCTTGGTCCACAAGTTCTTACTCAATAGCAAGGTTTGATTAGTCGGAATAGCATGTCCATTTTCAACCATAGAAAGCATAGTATAGCTATATCCCTCCATCCCAACCATAAAACCCACCAAGTCAAACTTTTATTGCCAACCCAAACTAGAGTATCACATAGCTAAATATGCAATTTCAAGTACATCATAATCAATGTATGCATATTCTTGGTCCATTCCCCAACCAAACCAATCTACCTTAATAGATATCTCCATCTTACCATAGTCAAAGTGTCCCACTTGTGACCTCCCAACCATTTACCCAAACCAATATTCTCCCTCAAACAAATGTCCCTTCCAGTTTCCTCTCCCAAGAATTACAACAAATGAAGGATATAATTACTACTATTCAGGTGGGGAAGCAAACTAAAAAGTTCAAATTGGATGACGTATGTTCCTATCCATTCAATATGGAGTATTTGTAGATACCATTTCCTCTAAGATATGAACCATTGAAATTTGATAAATACAAAGGGAAGGGTGATCCTAAGGCTCATTTAACCAAATTCTTTATCACATGTCAACCAGTGGCATATAGTGGCATATACATTTTGTTGTTGTTTCCAAGGAGCTTGGTTAGACAAGCTTTGGAGTGGTTTTTAAAGTTTCCCAAGAATTTAGTAATAGACTTTGATGATCTTTTTGATAAATTTGTGTAGCACTTTTCATATAATCTCAAGCATGAGATTTCATTATTAGACCTGACACAAGCAAACCAAAAATCTGAGGAGAATTTTTCAAGTTATTTACAATGATGGAGATCCTTTGCAAGCCATTTCACCCACAATTTACTAGATAAACAATTAGTTGTTGTGTTTACTAAAAATTTGCATAGTGAGATAGCCTATCACCTAGAAATGCAATATGCACATATGTTTAAAGAGATCATTGGGAAATCCTACCTAAAGGGAGGTGATACACCAGAACAATAATTTGACTTAGCTTGGAACCTTGAACATTGAGTGAACAATAGAGAAGGAAGACCTTAGACTTCAAATTAATCACTTGTGCATAAGTATTTCATGCAGAGGTTCAGTCCAATAACTAAAAATTGAGGGAAATGGTGGAGAGAGGTCTGATAAAAGACATTGTGCAGCCGCCTAACATCCACTTACAATTTAAGCAAAAGATAATAAAGAAAACTTCAACATGACCTGCATAAGGACAATATAACAACTAGGTATGAATAGAATTTGGGAAGGGAGAAAACTCTACCACTTATGCAAATTGATGAAAAATATACACTATACCAAGCTTGAAATCTGAAAGTACACTCCTGCTTATTGATCAAAAAGGTTACACAACTCTTAATGGCAGAGTCTGGTCTAACCAAGAGAGATTAGATGGATCTTTAATCAAGGCTAAAACCCATTATATATCAAATTACAAGAGGCCAAAGATCATAAACTTGAAGAGAAAGATCTTCTTTTGTTAACTCCAAGCTTTACTTGGTTTTAAAATAAAATATGTTTTTTCCTTTGTTCTTGCATGAAGCCTATTTGTTTGATGAACTGTCCACCTCTTCTTTGCATGGAAATCTTCTAATTCTAGATGCAACATTTGATTAATTAGTTAACTCCAAATATGAACCAATTAACTCCAAATAAAGACTCAAAACTCCTATTGAAGCTGGGTTTAGTCCTTCAAATGCATGTGCAAAAATAGCATCATGTAAATCTCCTAATTCTACGTGTCTACCATGTTCAACTCATTCAGCAAATTATCTATTTTTATTCCTACAGTTGGCTTCAATTTTGGATTTTTTTGCAAAATTCCAACGACTACTCTCGCTGTCCAAATTTGACGGCCTGTAATGTTATAAAAATATTCTCGGGCTTATTTCTTTGTTTTCTCTAACTGGTTAACCAAAATCTTGCGGCCTTTTGTTTAGCTTTGCCTTGGCTTTCTTTCATTTGGCTTTATTGGCTTTGTATCTAATGGACTTAGTCTTCTCTATAGGCTCTTTGTATTGGTCATGGCAGTATTCCTATGGCTTCCTTTCTTACCTTTGCAATTTCAATGGTTTTGTCTGCTCCCTTTTCTAAATTCCTCCTAAGGAATTCCTTCAGACAAAAGTCCGTAGAAATTCATTCTCTTTAATTTTGCCTTTTGAAATTGTCTTTGGCTTTGTCTTTAGACTTCGTATACTGCCTAGGGTCTAACATGTGGTAGCCACGTGTTCTCCAGCTAGCTTGCAGTCCAAGTGGCATCTACGTGCAGTCTATGTATCCGTCTGTGTGGCCTCCAGTAGGTAGTCCAAGTTAGAAGAATTGGAGGCACCCAGACTTTTGCAATGGTCCTTTGGATGCATCTTTGACCTGCCAAATTCCTTTAGACTTTTTGTCTGAAGGAATTCCTTCAGACAAAAATTTTGAAGGAATTGTCTTTCCTTCACTTTTTGAACCCCTTTGATAGCCATGGTGTCCTCCAAGTGTCTACAGCCAGTCTACGTGTCATCCAAGTGTCCTCAAAAAATTTTGTCTATTGAGTGAGTCTATAGAATCTTAGTGAGTCCATGGAAAATAGACTTCTCGAGTTCATAGAAATTCTGATTTAGTTCATAGAAAATTTAAGTCTATAGATATAGCAAGAAAAATCTGACTTGTGGAAGATTTGTCAACAGTGAGATAGCCTATCACCTAGAAATGCAATATGCACATACGTTCAAAGAGATCATTGATAAAGGTTTGTTAATTGAGCGAGTGCTCATCAATAAAGGGGTCATCAAGCTTAATTTAAATAATCAAAATCAAGGTACCAATAATATAAATGACTAATATTGCATCCAAGTGTAAGCATCATAACTGGCATAGGTTAATAATCTAGAAAAATCAAAGCAATTCAATCGAAATAGAAATGTTATGGGAAATGGAGTAACCAAATCTCATCATGTCCAAACTATGCATACATCATCTACACCACCTTTTTAGCTTACTCCTACCCAACAACCTCTCAAACTAATGTTATAAGTGCAACAACCAAAACTGACACAACAAATATAGTAGCCTTTACCATTACAAACCCCTCCTCCTAAGAGAATTGTGCCTGCACATCATGTCTGTAGTGACCTAGGAGAACCTATTAAATCTATATTTTTTAAGCTTGTTGCCACTAATCTGATTAGTTGGCCTATACCAAAACATTATCTGCAAGGCATTCCTTACCCTCATTGGTACCATGAAAATGAATTTTGTGACTATTATTGGGTCAATGGGCATAATTTATGAAGATGTGTCCAAATCAAGTATTTAATTGAAAATATGTTAGAGAATGAGGAGATAACATTGGATAATGGTGTTTCCAATTCTAATCAAACTCTTGGGATCTATTAAAACCCCTTTCCCTAACATAATAATCAGCAATAGTAAAACAATCAACAACAACAACAACAATAGCTAGTGCAGCAACAAAATTAGTAGTATCAAAATCAAAAGCTGAACCAGTATAATCAACAAAATCAGAAATAAAATCCACAATGACTAAATAATAGACAAAACCAAGGTCAAAATGGTAACAACCGACGAAACTACCATGCAGTTACACATGACTACAATAGAGTTGTAGGTTATATTGCAAGGGGTAGCATTAATACCATCTTCATTAATCCTAGACCAAACACTAATCAGCCTAGACGATTGCTAAATAATACTATCCAGTCAAATTGCATGGATAATCCTTCTTTAACCTGGGAGTGCATATAGGCAAACTAGAAAACTAAGACTTCCACTTTTAGATCTTATAGTGACAACTCATTCTTGCCACATGACCACAAGTAAGTGCACTGGCAACTGAGACTTGTCCTATCTGGTCCCACACCATTTCCAATATTAGTTAGTAATAATGGTCTAGTATTTAATTTTTATTGTGTAATCACAACTTAGAGGTCAAATATTACTATCCCAGGCCCATAACCATTCACAACTTTACCTGTCATCTAGCCAACTATTCAACCTCAAAATAAATCATTCACTACTAACCAAGATAAGAAGTTTGATATTATGGAACAATTATAGAAGACACCAGCATAAATTTCTATTCTAGATTTGATATAGACATCAATAATCCACAAAAACATCTTGATTGAGTTTTTGACCTAATCCACTGTTGCTAGTGGCATATCCCCTAATAAATTTCAAGCTTTGGTTGGACACCTAGCTCCATCCCAACAAGTCACATTCAACCAAAGTGATATGTCTTCCCTTGGCCCACTCCATAATAACCCATTATACATAGAAGTGTGTATCAAATGGCATAAAGTGAAATATGTCCTTATCGGCAATGGATCTAGCCTCAACGTAGTGTCCCTTAAGCTCATCAAGCTTCTTGGGTACACAGTGATAGATCTCCATCTAGAAACAATAACTATCAAATCCTATGATAATCAAGAAATAAAATCACAAGACACCATCAGTTTGCCAGTTATCATTGGGCCTTTGACCCATGATACACTTTTCCATGTGTTGGATCTTGAGTTATCATATAATATACTTCTAGGTAGGCCTTGGTTACATGAGATTCATGTAGTCCCATAAACATTGCACCAATGTATCAAGTTTTTCCACTCAGGGATGGAGGTGAGTATTCCAAGAGATTTACACCCATATAAGCATTGAAAGCATCTTAAAGTTGAGTTTCAAAGCTATAGTTATCAATACAGTATGAATACAAGTTCTAAGAAAGATAAATGAAAGGCTATACTTATTGATCCTTCACCAGATAATTACATAGATCCTAATACCTTGGATTCCCTTTCTCACATGCCACCTTCTTAAGCTTCCAATCATTTCACCATTTTAGATAATAGATCAAGAGAATATGTGACCCATGATACATTTCATATTACCAATCTTTCTCAGAATCTAAAAACTTTTGGGTGACCTAAAGTCATTCCACATATGCATTGGCAACAAAAGAACAAAGATAAGGAACCTGTCACATTTGTACCAACATCCAGCCTAGGACCTAACCCTCTTGAAGGGGATAAATCATGGTTATACAATGATAATCAAGCTAACTCCTATAAAAGTGCTAAGTATCATATTCCTAATAGGATCATAGAGCATCACAATTATGAAGGAAGAGGCCTCAGACTGAATCAACAAGGAACTATTGAGCCAATTTCCATTACTAAGTATGAAAGACCTTATGGACTTGGATCTAAACTGCCTAGGGGTGACCCCACATATTTTATTCAAACTCCATCACTAATGACTAGTGATGATGATGTTGACAATGAAGTAGAGTTTGAACATAGCCTTACCTTTGATAACTTAGCTAAAACTAATTTGTTTGATAATAATGCCATTTGTACCCTTAGCCAAGCCATTCATCGTAATCCATTACCATTATATTATCCCTAACTAATAGATTGGGACCAACAAGAATTTAGTCTACTAATTGATGAGTTCCAGAATGATGAGGCATTTTGTGATTTCTTAGGCCTTAGAGACAATGTTCTATTGGGAGATCACAAATCAATATTCTCAATCACATTGGATCTTTTAGCCTATTTTGGAGAGTGAGTGAACGCCCTTAGCCAAAAATAAATAAGTAAAACATTGATGTCCCAAATTGAAAACCTCTTTGAGGTGCTTTTTGACCAAGAAAAAAGTAAATATTAAGGGTAGTCTAGTGGTGAAAACTTGTTTCAGGTGCCATTAGATGGGGGTGTTCATTCTTCTTCAAATTTAGATTAGAAGACCACCAACGATGAACTTGCCTATAGATCTAAGTTTAGTTTTGAGTAACAACAAGTATTTGATCAATTTTTTTAAGAATTTCAAACTATTTTTGTTACATGGCCAAAATTTCCATTAGGAGACTCAAATTCATCATGCCTAGGAGAAGTTGAAGAGCAAGTCTTAACAGAGGACCTTGACATACTCCAATAGTTCAATTCACTACCTACTATCCTAAAAGATGGTTCAACCCTTCTAGTCAAAGATACTATGGAGGTAAACATCAGGACTCCATTAGACCTAAAATGGATAAAATTAGGTGCATCCCTCATTAAGGAGGAATGCAACATTTTTACAGCTCTATTGAGAGAGTTTGTGGATATATTTGCATGGGCCTATTTTGACTTGCCAAGATTAGACCCCACCTTAGTTATATACCACATTATGGTTAATCTTGATTCCAAATTGGTAAAATAAAAGCTCTATAAGATGTATCCTTACATTGTTGTATTAGTAAAGAAAGAGTTATAAAAACTCTTAGAAGCAGGATGTATCTGATCTATTAACTACTCTGAATGGATCTCTAATGTTGTACATGTTAGCAAAAATCCTAAAGGAATTAGAATTTATACTAATTTTTGAGACATCAATAAAGCTTGTCCTAAATATTATTTTCCATTGCCTAATATTGACATGATCATTGACTCCATGGCAAGTTATGGCATGATTTCACTCATGGATGGCTTTTCTGGATACAGTCAGATCAGAATAACACTAGAACATCAACATAAAACAATGTTCACCACTCCATGGGGAACATTTTGCTCTAAGGCGATGCCATTTATCCTTAAGAATGTACGATCTACATATCAAAGAGCCATGACTATCATATTTAATGATATGATCCATGATATTATTGAAGACTATGTCGATGACATATTGGGAAAATCTAAGACTAAGGCTGACCATCCAGTAGTGCTACATAAGATATTTGAAAGACTATGAGAGCATAAAGTCAGACTCAATTTGAAGAAATATGTGTTTAGTGTAAATTTAAGTAAACTAATTGGATTCATCATGTCTCATAGAGGTATTGAAGTTAATCTGGGTAAAGTCCATGCTATAATTGAGATGCTACCACCAACCAATTTAAAGCAACTCCATAGTTTGCAAGGAAAGCTCCAGTCAATCAGTGCTTCATATCTTAGTTAGTAGATAAGTGTCATCCATTCACACACATTTTAAAGAGAGGAGTTACATTTCACTAGGATGATCACTTCTAAATAACTTTTTAACAACTCAAAGACTATCTTGTCAATCTACCTATTTTATTACCTCTTATGCCAAAAAATCCATTTTTGTCATACCTATCAGCTATCGATCATGCCCTAGGTGCACTCTTGGCTCAACATGATGATAATATAAAGGATAATTCTATTTAATACCTAAGATATACCTTGATTACATATGAACATAACTATGCACCTATTGAAAAAGCTTATCTAGCCATGGTTTTTACAGCTTAAAAACTATGTCATTACATGTTGAATAATAAAACCATTGTCATTTCAAAAGTAGATCCACTCAAGTATCTACTATCTAAAATAGCTTTTCAAGGTATAATGGCTAAATGGATCATGATTCTTAGTGATTTTGACATAGGGTATCTCAATCAAAAAGTAATCAAAAGACAAGTTCTTGCAAATCAACTTGTTGAAGCACCTCTCATGGACACCCAGCCACTCATGTTTCAATTTCCTAATGAATCCATCATGACCATCATGGACACACCCCTTGAAGAGTAGCCCTAGAAGCTATAATTTGATGGTTCATTCATTGTGCATGAATTGGGGGTAGGCCTATTGTTTATTACACCATAAGGGGATCTAATCCCTAAATCATTCAAAATTAGCTTTCTTTGTATAAACAACATGGCCACATATAAACCACTTATTTTAAGAATTCAAAAATTATAGTGGAATATATCTCATCTTCAATTTTATGGTGATTCTTAGTTAATCATCAATTAGGTCATAGATCATTTTTAGACCAAGATGACAAGCTAGTCCTATATAAAGACATGGTTGACACTCTTAAAAAAAAATTACCAACATTTAATCTGAGCATATACGGAGGGCTAGTAACAAAAATGCAAATACCATGGCTACTATTAGTTCTCTGATTCAAAAAGAGATAAAGTTAGAGAGTATCAGTTCTTTTTCAAAAATTTGTCAGCACTAGCTCATGAACCTTCAACCATTGCCATGATTTGTGATATTATTGGTCCTAATTATATCTGGTACTCAGACCTTTACAACTACCTTCATGACCAAGTTCTACCACCTAACCTATCTTGAAAACAAACCAAACCCTTCATTCATCATTCCACTCATTATACTTTATTTGGATCCACTCTTTATCATCATAGTTTTGATGGAACTCTACTTCATTTTTTAACTTTGGTAGAGTCTACATTAGCATTAAGAGAAGTTTATGAAGAATTATGTGGATCCCATTCTATTAGGGTAGTCCTATCCAAAAATATCTTTCATACTAGTTATTATTAGCCCACAATGGATGTAGATGCCACTGCATATGTAAAGAAATATGATAAATGTCAACAACATGCTAATTTGATTCATGCCCCAGCAAAAACTATGAAATTGATGTTGACACAATGGCCATTTTCTACATGAGGACTTGACCTTATTGGGAAGATTAACCCTACTTCATCTAATGCCATAAACATATCCTTACCACCACTGAATATTTCACTAAAGGGGTTGAAGCTATACCCCACTTACGTAACTAGAAATCAAATTTCCAAATTCATCTTCAATCATCTCATATGCTACTATGGTATCCCCTCTAACATTATATTTGATAATGAAATATCATTCAATAATAAGGATGTAGAATAGTTATGTACTAAATACAACATCACACAACACTTTTCTACAACATATTACCCTCAAGGTAATGGTCAAGCTAAGGCATCCAACAAAACCATTGTCAAGTTTCTCAAAAAGATTGTCAATGATGCTAGTCATGATTGGCACCTCAAGATATTCCCTACCCTTTAGGTATACCATACCAATCATCATACCCTCATAAGAGCCACTCCATACTCACTTGTTTATGGTATTGAATCCATCCTTCCCATTGAGGTCAAGTTGCCTTCACTATGCATCTCTTTCAAGCATGGCCTAGATGATCATGACTATCAAGTAGCTCATCTACAAGATCTGGATCTACTTGATGAAAAACACATAGCCACACTCAAAAATATTCAATCATATTAGAATTGACTCAAATACCACTATAATCAGCATGTGAAGTATCGAATATTTGAACTTGGTGATCTTGTTCTCAAATAAAACCAAAAGAATACCATGGCTGAGAAGAAACATAAAAGGAAATTCAAACTAAATTGGATAGGGCCTTTCACCATCACTACAGATTATGGATCAAGAGCATACAGGCTTGCCACACCATATGGTGACAAAATTTTAGAGCCAATAAATATTATTCATCTAAAGCGGTACTATTTTTGAATGCTAAGGTGTATTGTCTATAAAGACCATTTCAGTTAAACCATTTTATCACTATTCTTCTTTGTACATATACCATTCTTATCCATCCTCTTTTCCATATCCCCTTTCCATTTGCTACATATCAACCCAATTTGTTATAAAGCCTAGCCCATTTGACCTTGGTTTTTTCATTCATTACACAATTTCAGCATCAAGGTATCTGATCAGTTCATTAGTTTGTTTAAGAACTTCAGACAGAGATCATATTTTGGGATAGTGTGACAAAAGTTTGGCAATTGCATCCTTTGTTTGTTATTCCTTTATTACCACCAATGTTTCTACTAATTATAACCATCTTTAGAAAAATTAGTACCATTGATCTATGTCATTGTGTCTTAGTTATAACCACGTATGGGCAAACTAGGGGTAATACTAAGCTTTGATGTACCAACTTACCACTTCTTATGTCATACTATCTTTTTACCAACTATACCTATTTTGTTTGAATTAACTACCACACTAGTCAAATTCCTCCATTCTAAGGGTAGAACTATAGTGACTTGAAGTCCTACTTTGGGACTATGTAGGTAGTGCTCAATACTTGTTGAGTTCAGCTCAGTCACCCTTTTCCCCATGCTCTCACCATTTTAAGAGCAACCTAAGCCATGCTCTCACCATTTTGAGAGCAACCTAAACCAAAGTCTCATCATTTTGTGAGCTTGAACCATTTAGTGTCTCATCATTCTTGATTGAGTTGTGGCACTCCAAAACACTTCCAAAAACATTTGTAAAATTGTTAGAAAATAACAAAAACATTGACCACTTCTTTGTCTTAAGAATTCTAGGAACCCTTACTAAGTTACAAGTAAATCACTTATCATTTAGTTTTCTCATCCTTTTTGGTCTTTTTCTCTCATGCACTTACCATTTTATAAGACTATTCATATTCTTCTATCACATCCATTCTATTTGTTGTCATCAGTTATCACATTCTTCCTATTCCCTGGGAAAACTACATTTGGCTTGAAAAATTTTATTGGATATTACATCCATGGAACTATGTAGGTAGCATCAATTTGCCTAGTGCATATGGAGCCAACTCAACCACCCCCTTCCTTTTCTTCTATTCCCCCATTTTTTTTGTTTGTTAAGTTTTTACCTATTTTATAGGGACAATGTTTGTAGGGTTTCTATTGCTTTGTTTATTTATCTATTTTTGCTTATTTTGTTTGTTTGTCTACCTATTTTATTTGCTTTCAACATTGTTGCCTTGATTCAGTTTATGTGTGTTCATTAGGTGATTCATTGACCACACTTACACTTTAATCCATCCATATTCATATGTTTACATTGTCATCATGGTTTCTATCATTGGTGCATTATTTTCTATTGACTATTGGATTGTGGGAGCCAATCCTTATGCATATTTTGGCCAAGTCTTTATGGTGTTCTATCATGAATCCTACCATCACATGTTACAACAAAGTTTAGCTTCAAGAAGTCTATTTAGAAATGGCAACATCTCTTCAGCATTATCATCATGATTTCATCCCAATCATATCCCAAATAGAGTAATTAACCATGAAAGAATTTCAACCTTTATTAGTTTGAATGAGCATCTCCTTATTAGTAGGTTATCCCAATTCATCATTACCCTTTGTATTTAGTTATCATCATCCTCAACCAAGTTTATCATGTTTGCCATAATTGGGGTCCAATGATTATAACTACCTATGGGCAAATCATTCCACACCATCCCACCTACATTTCTCAATGATTATAACTGTCTTTGGGCAAATCATTGTGTTGTCACCATATTAATTTTTTTTCCTAAATAAGGGCATGTTATTATCTTGTTTGTCTATCCTAACTAGGGAAGTTCTATCTTCTCAAATGATTATAACCACCTTTGGGTAAATCATTGTGTTATCATACCACATTTCCATTATTGGGGTATAATGCTTATAACCACCTTTGGGCAAACCATTATACACCATCCCACTTGCATTATCAATGATTTTGACTACTTTTAAAATATCATTATGTTTTCACCCCATTATATTTTCTTTCTTTGGTCCTCTCATTTCACTTCTTTCTTTTCAAGGGACTGTTTGCTGACCTCCTTATGCCAACCATTCCCTCGAGGGGGCATCATATAGTTAGTTTATCATCATTGCAGTTGTAGGCATACATGACCTTTTCATTCTTTGAGAATACTTTACTATGCTTATAGCTTGCAATGCCTTCCCAAATAGGGGTAAATTGTAGACACCTAAAACTGGCCACTGATAACCTCTAATCAAGATTTTGGCCAATTTCCATCTAAAATGCATAATTTTGCTTTAAAACACTAAACCATGTTAAATAATGTGAAATTGATATATTCAAATGCTAATTTTGGCTAGGGTATCCCTAAATGGGTAATGCAATTTATGGGCTAGCTAACTTTGATCAGTTCATTTTGAGTCAAAATGCCAAATTTGCACCTGCATGCTCTAAACTACTCTTTCCTATCAAATATTTTTCATAAGACTTGTGCCTTTGTTATTTATTATTGGCAACATCCTAAATGGGAATACGCATTCAACACATCTAACATGGACTTTTAATTCAAATCTAGTCAAATTTAGGACCAATAACAAGGCATTCTAATCAATTTGGGTAATTTGTGTATAAAGTGCTTAATCATGTTTAAGAGCTAATTAACCCAAATTAAGGCCTAATCAAGAATTCCATAGAGACTTGTTGAATACTTTGTTTTGGAAATGAATATTGAATATCTACATCATCAAGTGACCTCATTTCTTGGGAAGACATCCCTAGGCCATAAATATCACAAATATTAAGATTCATGCCCCCCATGCCTCATCAATGCCTTCCATGATGCCCTCTATGCCTCTTAATTGTCCCTTATTTTAATGTTATGATGAGGATAATTACAAACTTAATTCCAAAAATTGAATTAATCCTCAACCACACATCTCAATCTTGAGATGGATGGTTAAGGTTGATTCTGATCAAATCTAAAAATATATAAATAGGAGGCCTCACAACATCATTTCTAAGCTTAATTACTGCAAAGTTATAATGCAGGATTAGTTAAAAAAAGCTTCAAGCAACTAGTGTTATCATGCCAAATTGATTCTAAGCCAAGCCAAGCCACAAGCCAAAGGTGCTAAGGAGAGATGGAGGATGTAAAGCTTCCATTTCCAAGGACTTCATGAGCATAATCCAAGCAAGCCACCACAACAAGCATTTTGGAGCATCAAAAGAAGGTAAAAGAGTTTTCTTTTTCATTTTAGTTGTGTGTTTCATTCATGATTGTTAACTAAGCTCTCCCTAGTGTCTTGGCCTAGAGATGTTATGTTATTAGTGGTTTTATTTCATTTTGTTTTTATTTTGGAATTAATATCATACTAACAATCCTCTCTTGAGTCAAAATTTTAAATCAAAAAAATCAATATTATGGTCAAGTTATGGACTACTACAAGCTTTCTAAAAACTCCAATAATAGCTACAAATTATAATAGACTTTCTATAGTAACTATGGATTATAACAGAATTGCTACAGACTAGCTACAAATTACATCAAACCAGCTACAAACTATCTATGGATTATATTAAATCAGCGATAGATTACATTAGCTAGTTATAGATTTTAGTAGGCTTACTATAGATTTTAGTAGGCTAACTATAGATTTTAGCATGTTGTTATAGAATTTAATGAAATTACTGTAGACTTCAACAAAACTACTACAGACTTATTTGGAAAGCATTTTTAAATGTATTCTATTGTTTCAACTATCATGAAGAATGCTTTGCATTTGGATTATTTCTATATATAGATTTCTATGTATAAAATTTTAATTATAAATTGTATTCAAATATAAATTTATGTAATTTCATTCTATAAATTAACTCCCTCCATATTTTTTGGATATCAAAATTATGTTGTAATAGATTTCATTATTAGAATAAATATCTCTCTATATATTTTATAGAGATTGAAATAGGATAGAGTATCTCAATTATTAAGCCTAAATAAGGTGTTGGTTGGAAGCATGGAATTATAAATGCAACCTTCCACACCTGAATAAAGGAATCAAAACAACTTTTCTTTTCATTATTTTGAGAATTTTGTCTGAAACTTATGATTTGAATAAATTCTCTTCTGAGGAATGAGCTGGCCACTCATTCCAAGGAAGATGGATCAATGTATTTATGTTTATTCATTTCTTCTTTAATTATTACTTTGATGTATATCATTATTTTATTTTGTTATTGATATAAACATTTATTTTTGTATAATTTGTTTTAAATATATAGGTGTTTTATTTGTTTGTCATTTATTTTCAATTCAATAATTTATTTTATGCAAGTGTGCTTAAATTTTTACAAGTGTGATTTATTTTCTACAAGTGTGCTTAAATTTCGACAAGTGTGATTTAATTTATTCAAGTGTGTTTTACTTTCTGTAAGTGTGTTTTACTTTTTTTAAGTGTGCTTTGATTTATACAAGTGTGATTTTCAATTCTTACAAGTGTAGAGTGTGATAAAAAGAACAATTTGTCAAAGATATCTTTCTCCTTTTATATATAGCCTTCAGACACTAGCCCTTGATTGACATTATTAAATGAAGGGGATTGATGACCCTCATTATTTTTGGTGTTGTTTTCAAGGACCTATGGTGTTATTCAAAGATTCAGAGTCTGCTAAGGAAATTCTTAATGTGAGGGAATGTTTCTCTACAAATTTTGTGACATGAGATGCTTAGTTAATGGTCTCTTTAGAATTTATTTTTTTGCAAACATAGATTAAAATTTATTTTTTTGCAATTAGGAATTTAGATTAAAAAACAAAAACAAAACCCTCCAATACTAACATTGTTGTGTAAGAAATCATAACTGATAACATCATGAAGGAAGATTTAATTGTTGATGTAGGTTGGAAATGAAATTCTGAAACAACCAACAAGATGGAGAAAACAACCTATTGCATGAATTTATATAATTTTTCACAACAAAAAATATAGAGTTTTACTATTTTTTATTTAGTTGAAAAAAAAAAATAGTTTCCAGCAAGATAAGATTGCACACATTAGTTTTTGATTGACAATAAAATTTGGAGAACGCTGAAGGAGATGGCATTGCAAAAATTGTCACTCCAACCAAAAGCCTTGCATGTAGAATGGATTTAATTTTGATCTAGTATGACTGACCTAAATTTTTATTCATGATAAATGGTTGTAATGACTCTAATATTATATTTATTTCATGATTAAAATGGCTTTTAGAAAGATTCATGCAGAATATTAGATACACAAATTGAACCTCCCAAAATATTCCATGCAAGATTTCCATGCATAAAAAGTTATTTTTAACAAATATGTGAGTCAAATAGGTTTGATAAGTTAAAAAAAATAAAATCTACATGAAGTGGATAAAGGTCATGCAACAAATTTGGCATCGTAAATATACAATTCTAGATTTTGTGTGAGTCAAACATCTCAATGGTAAGTTTTACATAATCACATATTTTATTATTAATTTTTTTAACATGTAAAAAAATTTTACACTTAAATTGGGTGATCTAAAATTTTTAATTTCTATTTTATATTTGAATAACTACTCAATTTATATCAAATTATTTTTAGGATTCTTTCTAAACTTAGTAGTAACATTGAGTAGGAAATAGAAATTGAAATGTTTAACCGATTTGGTCTCAATATTAGTTATTTTTTATGTTTGTTGTTAAGTATGTAAGGATGAGGAGTTTTTAATTTTAAAAAAAATATGATAGTTTAAAAAATAATCAGACTTACCTTCCATGCTAGACTAGCATGCAAACAAGGAATTTGAATTCACATATAATCACATGAGACCAAGTATTTAACAATTCTTGAGTATTGTAGATGCTAAAATTCATAATAATTACATGTTTTAAATAAATTGTCTCAAATAACATGAAATCATCAAAAAAATACTCAATGCTAAGTAATTCTAAGGTTAAAAAATGATATATTGGGCCTAGATTTAAGGGGCTCCACCCCTCGAATTTTCCTTGTATCATAATAGGGAGCACACAAGGGGCGTTGCCCCTTGACCTCATTAGGGACTACTACCCCCAAACCCTTGATTTTGATGTCCCAATAATAGAAGAAGTTAGTGAATAATCTTACTCAGCATGATGTAAATCTAGGCCAAGTTATTAATGAAGAACACATAAAATTTAGCAACAAGAGGGGGCATTCAAAATCTATCTGCAATAAAAAAGCCAAGGACATCCCAAATCCAGTTATCTAGGTATGTTTGTTTCCATCCAATTTAGAAATTTAGCTTTATCTTCCCTATACAAATAATAGTTAGTATTTTATACACAGTTCATAATAAAAAGAATTGATGACATTTCATTTCACTAATTTCCTTCTATCTTCAATAATTAGCTAAAATCATATCCACTTGCATAATAATAGAACTTGTTTGATGAAGTTATTATCCATAATACAATTCTATTATCAATAATGTTAATTATTGAACCATTAATCATTTTTACATAGGTTGTAATAAATTTATCCATATATATTCAAATGTTCATCTTGATATTCTATTTTTGGCATTTATATTTCTTTAACATTGTTGATATTATGCTTATTTGGAAAGGTTTTTGTTTGCTTTTAGTTTTTTACAAGATAATTTCATTTCAAGGAGTCATTTTGGAGATGAAAATTTCTGCCCATACTTTCATCAAATAGTTGAAACATTATCTTGAGTTACCTATGATAACAAGAATGCAGCAAAATCAGTGTCTATCACCAGTTCTTGGTCCTCACTACATAAACCAATGTTGAAAAAGTATCAACATACAACAAGTTATATGATACATCTGTAAGCATTATAAATATGCATAGCATCTATGGTTAACCTTTTTCCTATCATCAATTTTTTGAAAATTAAAAAAAAATAAAACATTAGAAAAGAACCAACAATAAAAACCTTTGAGCGTTGTTGGTAGCCTTGGTTTGAAAATCAACTTGTTGGTGGATCAAGTGTTGGAATAAAGAGCCTTGATTAGAAAACTAGTTTACTGGCTAGTCAAGGGCAAAAACATAAAAATAAAAAGAATATAATTTATCTAATGAAATAGTTGATACAATTTTTTTACTTGGTTACTTACTTCTGTGCTATTATTTTTCAGCATAACAAAACTATACTTTTATCAACATATTTCCCAACCTTTTTCACTTTGGCTATCATGAAAGAAGAAATGAAAATTAGAGATATGTAAAGGTATTTGAATTTACTATTTTAAATTTAAATTTACTTGTAAGTTTTGTTATTACATGAATATTCACTCTTAAAAATAACCTCATTCTAAGGAAATAGATAACCTTCCATCTAATTTGTGTAATCTCATCCCACTTCATTCATTTGGCATGCATGAGGGCATGCATGAGGATATGCATGAGATTCAAAGATATAAGAATTGGGCTTATCTAAACATAAAAAAATGGTTTGATCTTGATCATGGTACATAGTTTTGAAAGGAACAAAAAAAATTTATGTTAAAAGTTATTTTATGATCAAAAATATATGTGTGTAGACACAACAGGAAATTCTCGACACAAGAACCTACTCTCACCTCATTTTTAAAAAATTGAAAAAAAAATGAAAGAAAAAAAGATGAAGAGACTAGCATAAGAAATCCACACAAGAACTTGTGTCAAAAAAAATCTAAGGATAGTAAGAAACACTTCTACACAAGAACCTATCCTTATAAAATGAATTATAATGACTAATGTTATTAGCCACTTTTTTCTAAATAATTTAAGAAGATTCTAAGTCATTATATTTGTACTAATTTAGAAAGTCCATTTGAATTATGATGTTAAGTCTAATCCATTCATTTGTACCACGATATTTTAAATCATGGGATTTATGAGGACATGCATAATAGTAGGTGTGGGGGAGATGATGAGACCATAATATAGATCATTATATCTATATAATAACATCTTTTTTCTTGCATAGGAAGTGGATCTAAATGTAGTTTCTAAATTTATGGTTTATTTAGAATAAAATAGTAAGTATTTTCATGGTTAAGTCTTTAGAAATCTTTGTTATTTATTTTTTAGCTATTACTAATGATTATTGGAGAAAAAATGTCAATGAGTACATACACAGTTCATACTAAGCTAAAAATGATTCAAAATATGAAGAGTAACTATTCAAGAATAATGTTTGAGTAGTGTCAAAAAAAATTATGACAAGATCTAGTATTTTGGTCAAATTGTGGACTCCTACAAACTTGCTACAGACTCCTACAATAGCTTTGGATTGCAAAAACCTTGCTACAGTAGCTACAAATTATAACAGACTTAGTATATACCAACTATAGATTACATCAGACTAGTTATAGATTAGCTACAGATTATATCAGACCAACTATGGATTACATCATCTAACTACAAATTTTAGCAAATTGTTATAGATTTTAACAGAACTGCTACAAACTTCAACAAAATTGTTACAGACTCATTTAGAAAATATTTTTAAATATATTCTAATGTTTCAACTATCATGAAGAATGTTTTCCATTTGTATTCTTTTTATATATAGATTTATATGTATAGACTTTCTATTATAGATTGTATTTGAATATAAATTTATGTAATTTTATTCTAATAATTAGCTCTCTCTATATTTGGTGAATATCGAGATTATGTTGTAATAGATTTCATTATTAGAATAAATATCTCTCTTCATATTTTGTGAAGATTGAGATAAGATAGAGTATCTCAGTTGTTAGGCTTAAATAAGGTGTTGGTTGGAAGCTAAGAATTATAAATGTAACCTTCCATACCCAAATAAAGGAATCAATGCAACTTTTCTTTCTATTATTCTAAATAGTCCTTCTAAAACTTATGATCTAAATAAATCCTCTTCTGAGAAATGAGTTGGTCACTCATTCAAAGAAGATGGATCAATTTATTTATGTTTATTCCTTTCTTATGTAATTATTACTTTGTTGTATATTATTATTTTATTTTATTATTTTTGTAAACATTTTTTTTATATAGTTTGTTTTAAACTTGTAGGTGTTTTATTTTTTTGTCATTGATTTTCAATTTAACAATTTACTTTATGCAAGTGTGCTTAAATTTATACAAGTGTCATTTACTTTCTACAAATGTTCTTAAATTTTTTCAAGTGTGATTTACTTTCTGTAAGTGTGCTTTACTTTTTTCAAGTGTGTTTTGGTTTCTATAAGTGTGATTTTCAATTCTTACAAGTGTGGAGTGTGATAGAATGAAATATTTTCCAAATATCTCTTTCTCTTTTTGCATACATCCTTTGGACACAAAACTTGGATTGACATTATTAAATAAAGGGGATTGATAACCTCCATCATGGGTCATGGACTACCATTCCTTGTCAAATAGAAAAATCCAAGTTATTCCTCCTCATAGTGTCTATGAGAAAAATAGGTTAGTAAGCACATGGTGTTGAGCTACCCCAAAGACCCCTCTATCAATGAGTGATGCCTACATAGCCAATACTCTAATGAATGACTTAGACTTTTGTAATTTTCCCCTAGGTGTTGGCTTGTGTGTGAATCATGTAATGTGTGTAAAGTATAATAGTGACCTAGCTTGTAACTTAGAAAATTGAGCTCTTGGGATGCTCCTTTAGTACTTCAAACTTGTGTATGTGTTATTCATATGACTAATATGAGAATAAGAGATAATATGAAAATTTTGATCTATTGAATGCTTTTGATAAGTTACCTTATTTTGTGTTAGATGAGGAATGAATTAGGGTTGATATCATATTTATACCAATATATTTAGAGAATAAATAATATTAAATCACTCAAGCTAACCATGGAATGTTTCATTTTTAAATTATATGAATTTTTAGGTCACTAGACACTTGTCTCATAGTAGGTACCTATATTGATGTAGGTGTATATCTAGGATGGAAGCATCCATGGAGAAGGAAAATAGGTATAGGCTCAAAACTCATAGAAGTATAAGAGAAGTAGAATTTAAGCATTTTGGACAAGATAAAAGGCTTGAGTCATCAACATAAGACTAGTTAGACTAAAAGATATGTTAGTAATAAGTGATTAAATATGAAATAACATGCAACATAGAATTCATTCCTTAAAATCATAGCAGTAGAGACATGAAATATAATTTAGATCTAAGTAAATACACACATAACAATGATATAATGTGGTTCATGCAGTGTAGGCTACATCCACCAAGAATTTCTTTATAATATTATAAACAAGAGTATAAGACAACTCTCAATAAGAAACCTCTCACAAAGATAACTTTCTCCAACTTGAATTCACACCAAATTCTTGAGATGCTAAGCTACACCTTGAACTTGATCATATTGACTAAAGAGAGAATACAAAGCTCAAAAATGAGATGCAAAATGCAATGCTTAATGTGTTCTTCCTCACCTTTATTTATAATTTATAAAATCACTTAAAATATGTGTCATAATTTGAAGATAATTATATTCCCACTAAAATGGCAATAAAAAAGAGAGATTATAACCAACTGGGATAAAGATAATCCCCTAATTCTCTCAACCACCTTAAATCATGCCCACTTCTCCATAAAACATGCCACAAATTTGGGAAGTGGTTATCACACTCATAAATGTGCCCCATCATTTGTGAAAGTAAAAATTACATGTTAAAAATGCCTCATTAATTTTATTTTAACCTTAGGGGTGTTGAAACGGGCTCCACATTCAACAATCTTCCACTTGGAGTTCATTTCTCCTTGAACAAAATTTAACAATCCTCCATTATCTTCATGAAGACCAACCAAAGATGAACATAACCTCAACTTCTCCAATGTGACTACCTTGGTCATCACATCCACAAGATTCTAGCTCGTATGTATCTTCTCTAGCTTCACCATATTTTCCTTCAAATTTGTCCTGATGAAATGATATCATAATTGTATGTGTTTCATCCTTGAGTGGAAAGCAAAGTTCTTAGCTAAATATATAATATTCTAACTATCACTATGTAATCCCTCAACTTCTTTTTTATGCCCCAACTCATTAAGTAATTTTTGTAACCAAATCATCTCCTTCCTAGCCTCTATAGCAACAACATACTCAGCCTTTATGGTTGATAAAGCCATAATCTTATGTATCCAAAAAATCCAACTAACTATTGTATCCTCAATAATAAATAGATAACCTATCATACTCCTCTTACTATCAACATCCCCATCCATATATAAGTCCACATAACCATGCAAATTGGTGTCTAATCCATCAAAACATAATGTTGTACCCATGGTTCCTCTTAAATATTGAAGAATTAACTTCACTACTTACTAGTTCTCACAACTTGGATTACTCATATACCTACTTACTATGCCCACTGCATGGGCAATATCTAGCTTATTAAAAACCATATCATACATCAAACTACCAACCATCAATGACTAAGGTACCTTGGACATATTTATTTTTTCTTCTTCTATTTTAGGACACTACTCCTTTGATAATCTGAAATGGCCTACCAAAAGAGTCTCAATTGGCTTAATATCTTGCATACTAAACCTCTCTAAATATTTCTTCATGTACTCTTCCTAAGATAAGATCATCATCATCTCCTTCTTATCCTAAGTTATCCTCATACCAGGGATTTGCTTCGCTACACCCAAATCCTTTGTAGAAAATGAATCACCAAGTTGTTTCTTAAGTACTTGAATCTGTTGCATGTTCTCCTACAACCAACATGTCATCTACATACAAGCATAGGATAATATAATTACCATCTTCAAATCTCTTGACATATATGCAATGTTTATAATGACACCTAGAGTAACCTTATTCCAACATAAAGCTATCAAACTTCTTAAACCATTGCCATAGATCTTGTTTTAGGCTATACAAGCTCTTCTTCAGTCAACACGCCAATTTTTCCTTTTATTCGACCTCATAACCATGTGGTTGCTCCATATATAATTCCTCCTCCAAATAACCATGAAGGAATGTAGTCTTAACATCTAATTGTTCTAAGTGTAAATCCTCTACTACAACTATACCAAGCACAGTTCTAATAGAAGTCATCTTAATAATAGGATAAAAATCTCATCAAAATCAATACCTTTTTTCTATGCAAACTCCTTGACCACCAACTAGGCCTTGTACCTTTTCCTTCCTCCATCCTCTTCTTTGATTTTTTATACCCATTTGTTTTATAATGCTCTTTTTCCATTGGGTAGCTTCACCAAATCCCACATCTAGTTCTCCATGAGAGAACTATGTTTTTCTTCCATGGCTTACTCCCACTTCTTCCTAGCATTTGCCTATATTTCTTCTTCAAAACATTCTAATTCTCCACTATCAGTAAGTAAAAAATAACTCAAATATGGGTAAAAATGTTCAAGATCTCTTCTTACCCTAGAATACCTTCTTACTAAATGAGTTTTGGGTTCCTATGTAGGAGGTTCCTAAACTATCTCCTTGAACACCTTACCATTCGTAATATCATCCAACACTGTGTACTTTTTTTGTTCATGTTCCTACAACTAGTCCTTATACATGACTTTTTCTTTAAAGACAACATCCCTAGACTAGAATATTTTCTTGTCTCTAAGACTCTAAACTCAAAAACTAAAGTTGTCATCACCATAACCAATAAATGTGCATCTCTTAGACTTAGCCTCTAACTTGGTCCTATCTTTCTTGGCAACATGAACAAATTCCTCACATCCAAAGACCTTAAGAAAACAATTATTAACTTTCTTACTAGACCAAGCTTCCTTAGGTATGCCTCCATCCAAATCTACTGAAGGTCCTCTATTAGTCAAATATCTCACTATGTTAATTGCTTTCACCCAAATCATTAGGGGTAACCCTACATGCAACCTCATACTTCTAGCACACTCCATGATTGTATTTTTCATCCTCTCTGACACTCCTTTCTCCTATGGCATCCATGAAACCATCCTTTTTCTATGAATTCTATTATGTGAATAATAATCATCAAATGCTTTAATATAATACTCACCTTTATTATCTGACCAAAGACATTTCAACTTGAGACCTGTTTTATTCTCAACCAAAGCTTTTCATCTCTTGAATTTTCAAACACCAAATTTCTTCTTAATGAAATAAACCCCAAATTTCTTAGTTTCATCATCAATAAATGTAACATAATAATTTAAACCACCAATAGAAGATACCTAAGCTAGCCCCCATACATCCAAGTGAACCAACTCTAACTTATTCTCCTTATTTTTAGGTCAAAACCTTAGGAACTTAACTCACTTCTATTTCTCATAAACACAATCATCACAAAATTCCAAATCAACCTATTTTAATTTGAGCAACTTGTATTTCAAGATCTCCATGTCCTTATAACTCATAAGACTAACCTTATGTGTCACAAAGTTGCATATCCATCTGTAGCAACTAAATTATAGTGATCAACACTACTAGTCAAATATAAAGTGCCAACTTTATTACCTCTCATAACCACAAGATCACCCTTAATAACTTTCTAAGAGTCTACTGTAAACATCACCAAACATCCCTCACTATCCAACTACCCCATTGATATTAAATTTTGTCTTAATTATGGGACATGTCTAACATCTTTTAATAGCCATATGTTCCCATTCTGCATATTCACTTGAATAAAACCTTTCCCTACTATACTACATGGTTCATCATCACTAAGATAAACATGTCTAAAATCTCCTTGAGCATACTTAGTAAAATGATACCTATGTGGGGTGGCATGAAAAGAAGCCCCTGAATATAATACCCAAGATTTAAAAACATTATCCAAGGAAAGAATTAAAGCATCCTAACTAATAGTACCTAGTGTCATATTTACCTCCTTGGTCTCCTCATGTTTGGTTTTTTTGTCTCAAAGTTCCCAACATTCCTTCTTTGTGTGTCTACTTTTTCCATAGTGCCAGCACACCATCTTGACTCTAGATTTAGATCTTCCTCAATCCTATAACTTTCCACAATTTCCTTTGCTTCTATCCTTTTGTCTCCCTCTAGTCTCCACTGTCAAAACAATCTCTAAAGATGATTTCCTAGTTCTCTTCCTTCACATTTCCTTGCTAAGAATCACACCTATAGCATCTTCAAACTTTAAACTTTCCTTATTAGGGATGACATTACTCATAGCCATAACTAAGCTATCCCAATTATCAAGGAAGGATCACAAAATCAATAAATCCTTAACTTCATCTTCAAATTTAATACCAACAAAAGTTAGCATACTCACAACCATATTAAAATCATTCAAATGATTAGTGACAAAACCATTTTCAGACATTTTCATATTAAATAACCTTTTCATAAAAATTATTTTATAAGAGGTAGAGGGTTTTTCATATAACTCCCTTAATTTCTTCATCAGACCAAATGTGGTCATCTCCTCTGAAATATTAAAGGAAACTAAAGATGCAAGGCATAATCGTATGACTCCCAGTGCTTTCTTATTGAGAAAATTCTAATCTACTTGATCCATATCTGAAGGTTGGCCTAATTTCCCCATAAAAGGGTGATGAAAATCCTTCTAAAATAAGTAATCCTCCATCTACATCTTCCACAATCTAAAATTCTACCCATTGAATTTTTCAACTCTAGATCTGTCATTATCTGCCATAGCTCCCACTCAAGCTAATATCTTTCCCTACAATCCAAAACTTTAGAAAAACCAATAAAGCTAGCTCTAATACCAATTTTTAGGAATAATTTATTAATTATGCAATAACATGCAACATGGAATTCATTCCTCAAAATCATAGCAGTAGAGACATATGAAAGAAAATTCAAATCTAAGAAAATACACACATAAAAACTATATAATGTGGTTCATCCAATTTAGGATACTTCCATAAAGAATCTCTCTATAATATTATAAATAAGATTAAAATAAAACTCTCAACAAGAAACCTCTCATAGAGATAACTTTCTCCAACCTGAATTCACACCATAATTCTTGAGATGCTAAGCTACACCTCAAACCCGATCGAAGAGAGAATACAAAGCTAAAAAATGAGATGTAAAATGCAATGATTAATGTGTTCCTCCTCACCCCTATTTATACTTTCCAAAAGCCCTTGAAAAATGAACCATACCTTGGAGATAAGCATATACCCACAAAAATGGCAATAAATAAGAGAGGTTACAACCAACTAGGATAAAGATAATCCCCTGATTCTCTCAACCACCTTAAATCACACCCACTTCTCCATAAAACATGCCACAAATGTGGAAAGTGGTTGGCACACTCAAAAATATGACCCACCATTTTTTAAATTAAAAATTACATGTTAAAAATGCCTTGTTAATTTTATTTTAACCTTAGGGGTGTTGAAACGGGATCCACATTTAACAAGATAGGCCAAGGGTCACAAGAGAGAGAAGATGAAAGACTTGTGGAAGTAAAAAAGGTATATAAATAAGAGGAATATTGAAGGTCTAAATTTTCCAAGTGTACAATACTAAGGTTCTATATAATTTATAAATAGTGACTACATTTCTCTCCCTTTAATCTAGTACTGAAATTACTAGTTTAAAGGAAAGGAATGCATACGTAGGTGGGTATAACACACTTTATCTTTGCTTGAGTCTAACTTTATTAAATTTTTTGTGACTAACATATATCTAATAGAATTTTATATTATATAAATAGTTCATTTAATATGAAATTTTAAGTATTGAATTGATTTGAAATATAAAGATCAAAGTTTAGGAGTACATCTTTGTATCGATGTAACCATCTTGCCTATTGACAACTTGATTTAAAATATGTATCATTATAAATCACTAAAACTAAGATTAGGATAAGTATAAATATATAAAGTGCATATATATAAGGGGAGAGAGAGAGAGAGAGAGAGAGAGAGAGAGAGAGAGAGAGAGAGAGAGAGAGAGAGAGAGAGAGGATCGTTCCCCAAACTTTAGAGTAAAGATGAATTGTCACCTAGTTATTGAGACTAGCTCAACCATATAACCCAATCATACTTATAACCTAGTGAGTGTGACTTAACTAAGTTAACTCACACTATCAAAATGATGAGGTTGGATGATACAATCAAGTCCAACCTAAAATCTAGGTAAGATAGAGTGATTTAATCAGCTCAAACATACCAAAAAGTAAACCAATTATTGGGTATGTGCACAAAGTTTGGGGACAATTCTATAAATATTTCCCCTAAAACATACATGTTATACCAATTAAGACTTGGAAACATCGATACATAATGTGTATGCATTATAATGTGTACACATTATGTAAATCATATATAAAAACATGTACGTGTTATGCAAATTTCATAATGTGTACACATTATATATGTTTTACATAATGTGTACACATTATTATCATTTCAAACAAAAAAATTAAAATCCCAAACCCACGTTCTTTCTCATTCTCACCTTTTTTGCACTTTTCTCTACCTTCTCTAACCAAACCATAATCATGTTGTTCTTGGAGAAGAATAAAATATGTTTTGATTTGTTATTACCTTGACAAATCAAAAATGCCATAGAGGAGGGGAGGTAAGTAATCAAAAACCAAACCTATTAACACTAGATTTTAGCAAATTTTATTTATTTATATTGTTTTATTATTAAAACCCATTTTTTTAATATCCCATTTAATTATAAGAGGATGGCATATTAACCCTCCTCCTAACTCTTCTAACCCTTTGTCTAACCCTCTACCTAACCTTCCTATCCCTCTTATAGCTCCACAAGATACCCCAGGTAGTCATGATGATTTGGTTGCATACATAGTGAAAAATATAATAAATAATTAGGATAATGAGGGACCCCACTTTGACCAATACCAATTGCACCTATTTGGACAATACCCTAAAGTCAGTATTAGGTCAAGTTGACTCAATGACAAGTCAAATTGACAAATGTGCATCATATAGATTTACATGTAGACTTACTATTTTGAAAACTTATCAACACATGAGCTAAAAGACAAAAAAATAAAAAAAGACCTAATATTTGCCTTATTCATTGACCCAAAAACCAATGCACCCTTTTCACTATCCACAACACATAATGTGCCTAATCAGCCTGCAAGGGTCCATATCCAAAGTCACTTCAACCTGAGATCCCATATAAATTGAATGAGGTCATGTATATGGACACTTTTCATGTAATTAGTGTACTTAATGACACACTCATTTAATATATGAGTAGGCTTTCTAAGACTAATGCTAGATATACTCCACCTAGTGTGCATACCTGACCTCACTGTTGCAAATGTTACGGTGCTACCAGACCTTTGGATGATGATGGTATGCTTCTAAGGGATTAGATGATATATTTTAAGTGGTGATTTTTTGACATGTGCATTTGGTGTGCACATGTTTTTCACTACACATATGCATGTATATTTTACATTTTAAATGTTAAATTTCAGTTATATTTATATTTAAAATCTAACAATTATTTTACACAGAAATTGAATAATATATATGTACATTTTTGTGTTATTGGAGGAGATGGTGCCATCATCTTCATGGTTCACTATTGCATTTTTTGGCCAGCTAGTTTTTGGGCCATCTATTACTCCATTTGTTGATTTTTCTAGGCCAATATTCACATATACAAAAGTAATTTTGAGTTAATATTATACTATGTGTACATGTTTTTATTTATATAGATCTATGCTTTTGACTAACAATCATACATATTTAAATTAAAATTTGAATGATAGTGATGTGAATGCAGATTATATGTGTGACAAGTGTTGCATTAAATAGATAAAAAATTCCTAACCTAAGAATCCATAATTAAATATATACCTTATATGGTGAATAATGGATCTATTGAATGCTTTTAATAATGATAAACCTTATAGAGAGTCTCTTTAAATTTATAATGATGTCTTTCTCCCATTTTTTAAAAATATATTCTTTCTCATATTACTTCTAATTTTATATTATTGGTGTTCCTTCACCTTCTCATACTTATTTTAATGCTTCAAAAGTTTCTTGATTATCATCTCTTCTTCATAGTGTTTCTTAAGTACTCAATATTTTCATTGCTACCTATAGCACCATACTTATCTTCTAAACCCTTAAGTCAATTCCCTTGTGTGAATCATAAATGCTATGCAATAGATTAAGTTAAATTGGTCTATCAAGAATCTCAAAATTCAATTACACTGTTATTAAATAGTATGCTCTTGGTCTATTTTATTCCTAGGTCCCTTTGACCATTTTCCCTTAATTTTGTGCTTCTCTTTTCATATTTTTATTCTCTTTATGTGGATAATTCCATGCCAATAATATCATAACTTGAGATAGATAAGTTTATAAACACACAAGTGCACAATGCATTTATAACGAGAAAAGGGTTTTGAGCTTTGTTTTAACTAATTATGGGTTTAATAAAAGAGATAAAATTTCCATATATCTTCAATATTTTTTAGAAAACTAAGAGATTATTTTTTTAGTTGATTAACACAATAGAGACTCCTCCATCTCTATGAGATGAGACATACACATGCATTGTTGTTTTAATGTCTTCTGCACATGCACTCGTAGAGGCACATGTGATACATCCTGAAATATAACTTTTTTGCATTGAAGAGACAAGTTTTTGTCCTCCAACTAGAAATTTTACCTCCAAGACCTAAAGGTATAAATCCATCACATCAAACATGACTATAAATGAAAATGACACATCCTCCCACAACCATAACCTCTAAATACACCTAGATGCATGTTTTTACTAGTGTTTAGGAGCATGAAAACACTAACAACAATTATTATCAAAGTTGAGCATGTAGTTAAAAAACTCCACCTTTGGTGTTTTGTGGCTAAAAAATAGCATTACCAACATCTATAGGGTGGAGGATAATGTACAATACTAGGTTCTTGGCCTCCCATCATGCTTGGTCAAGATACCCACTACCCATTCTAGCCTCAAGAATTCCCTTTCTATAATAATTGAGTACAAGTATATTAAGAATCTATACTTCAAGACTATGATTTTTTTTACTAATAGTTCCAACATTGTGAAGGTGGAATCTTAATTGACACCACTAACCTACAAAAAAATTGTAAGTAATTAAAAATGAAATTTAAATATACTACCTATAGAATCAATAAAAATTAAATGCATCTAAATTTGACAAGTCAAAATACCTTGGAATTTCAATCCAATGAATCATTAGGATATACTCTAATCTTGATAGTAGAAAACATAGCTTCATGGTTTGACTCATCAACTTTCTATAGATTTTTATTTAATGGCCTCCAATGATATTTGATCAATTGAATATTTGTTGTAAGACCCAGATTTGAATAATTTAGTATCTTCCTATGTGTTTCAAAGTATTCAAAAAACCATACATCTAAAAATTTTATAGGATATCATCAAGCCAAGTTTGAGTGACTACCACAGACCAATTGGGATAGTCAATGTTTTTTCCATCTATGACTAGGGAAGTCAATTTTATTTTCCTCTACAGATAGACATAAGTAATAATTTTTTTCCTCTTCATTATCTTCATTAGTAATAACTATAAAAACATGACCTGTATCACAAAAAAAAATTAATGACATTGTCAAGATAGATAATGAGAATAAATAGTACATAATGATTAGTCTTCTACCTAGTTTCACTAGATCAGATACATGGTCAAAGTCATGTGGTGATGTCATATATGTAAGTTTTAATGGTGGTAGAACATGTTGTGCTCGATTGGAATTAGAGGCCTACAACTCCATTCATCCACCCACTCTTGTGACTCACACTCATTGTAAATAAATTCCATTCATATAGAACATAAACATGCCAAGTGTCTTGTATGAATAGTCTAAAAACCTATATTTGAGCTAAGATAAAAAGTGGAGTTCACTTGATCTCATTACAATCATATAATCCTCATACTTTTCCAAGTGTTTTTCCATAATCAACCAAAAATATCTATGAATAATATAATTTACTTGAGCACCATGGCCCATTTTCTCATTAGACCATTCAACAATGGTTGTTGCATCAATCAAAACAACACTATATTAAAAATTCAACTTATCTCTTGTAAAAAATATTTTTACACATGATCCATCACCACCATGCTCTGATTTTCCATGGATAACCTCAATGGAAATCTAAATATGTTTTATGGTAGTGGTAACATGTATCCTGCTCAACTAGTAAAACATCCATGTATTTTTTAATTATGATGTGAAATTGTCTAACCAAATGTAATGCTAATTAAAAGTAATGTTACTCTCAGTCAATTATCCATAAAACATCTCAAAACAACCTTGAATGTACTCTATACTATGCGATCGATCATCACTGACATAGAAATGGTACTTCATTAATATTTTTTTATCTTTTTATGTACTATCAGGTGCATGTATGAATGTTATATACATAAATATGACAACCTATATTGAGTTTTAATATTGTGACTAAACTTCCATTTGTCATTTGAATGTGTAATTCTTATCAAATTTAACTAATTAAATAATATGACCAAGTGGTAATGTGCCCTTTCTTAGCTTGAAATGTTCGTCTAACCATCTAGCCATGTATGTGTGCCTTTCATACTCATAAACAATTTTCTCCCTGAATTTAACTATAAATTCTAAAATAGGTAATATGTTTTATGAAAATCTCACACCATTTAGATTCTTTGCCATATTTTACTTGATAAGTCATAAATTCTTATTTGATCAAACCAACTATTTCGTATCCAATTTCACTTGTACTATCCTCATGGATATAATTTTTTAATTTTGGCAATCCACCACAAATGTTGCAATTTCCATCCAAACATGCTTTGTTATAAAAGAACTATCCATATGGTATTTCACAAAAAATGGTTGGAATAAATTCCTTGGCTGATTTTGGTAGACCTTCTATGCCACATTCTTGAAAAATGTTGTCTATATGCAAACTACAATGTATATGGAAAAAATCATCATAGTGCATTAAAAATTCAACATGTTACCTACAACAAGTGGTGTGTGTGTGATTCAATTTTACATAAAATGGTTTGGCCATCTCAAAGTATCTTTAAATAATATAAATTTGTTAATATTTTCCCAAAATATTAGAGTATAACTATGTTTGGTTCATATCTAATAAATATTTTAGATGCAGTTCATGGTTACGAGAACCAACTCTTCTTTTCACTAGATCTCTTGTATTGGGTAAAACTCTTGTACTGTCTTTCCAAAATTGTGCAAGTAAATATTTGATAACATTAGTGATAGTTTTTCCCTTTCATGTAAGTCTATTAGAGAATGCCTTGAGCTTATTAGTATTATAATCATTAAGTCTTTAGTGTCTTTTAATCACGTTCATTAATAGTTTTCAATTTATGTCTAATGTTCGACTATTTTTCTAAATCAATCATTTTTCCTATTTGACCACTTACTACACAAGTTGTAATTATACATTGAATAACATTCCAATCTTTGTCAAATGATTTTGGGACTAAAATATGATATGCATTATGTATATTTTCAATAATTTTATTATTTTTAACATCCATGTTAGATGTTCCTAGTCCTAGGGTTACATTGTAGGTCTCATCTTAATTAATTTCAACAACAAAATAAATAATTGACATTTTTTACCATCAAAATATAATTTATCAAAGAAATCATCTCAATTTTTTTTAGCTATTCTTCTTTAATGGTGATCAAACATTTTGTTATGCATTGGTTTAAAAATATTTTCATCAACTTTAATTAAGTACTTACCTTTTATATGCATAACCCTTGGAGGTGTTATTAATGGTGGAATTTGTTGATTGGGTATTTTAAAATATTTATGTTCACTACTAGTTTCTTCATTGTTATTTTCATTATTTAGTGTTTTCATGGAATTTTCTTTATTGTTACTTTCATAATCATGTGTTTTCATGAAATTTTATTCATTATTAGGGGGTAAATCATCATGTATAGATTTATCATCAACAAAATCAAAAAAATTATATTTTGAACGTAGACTTGAAACATAATTTGGACTATTAGGTAAACATTTATCATCATTATTCAATTAGTCATAGTTAATTTCATCATTTTCTATGACATTTGGTTCATTAGGGATAGTGTTTGTACCTTGTCTTGAGTGAAATTTTTGAACTTGAACCTTTTAATTTTATCTAAACTCTTGTAATTGCTTTGGCATTTTTTACTTTAACTACTTCCTCTTCCTTAAATTAGAATCATCACCCATGACTAGATAAAGAAAAATTTGATTCCTTTTGATGGTGGGGTCACAAAGAACAATTTTATTCCTTTTATATTTGTTGTTAAAATCACAAAATGTGTAGAGAATGTAAATGTGTTCAAAAATATTTAAACACCCTAAAAATAAATATTGGACAATGATTTTTGTCTATTATAATAATAATGCATACGTATTATAATGTATATACCTTATATTTATTATGTATATATACCATATATCATATTGTTGTGATATGTGATTTAATATTATGTTATATTGTTATGTTATATGATTATTTGATGCAATCCAAACTATGCAATATTATTATGTCATGCAATCCTATATAATTACCTCTATATTTACATTTATATGATATAATTTTAGGCTTGATTCAACCATATGTTGCATCCAATAGAATGGATTGAGCCATAATTTAGGTTCATTGGCTCAATTTGGCCCAAATCACATCTATAATTATAATAGTTGACTAAATGGATCAATTCATGATTAATTTATCCCCAAATCATGTCTTAATTTTCACCAATTAACTAATTGGATCAATTCATGACTAATTTAGACCACGTCATGTTCATATCTAGTTAGGTTGAAGGGGCTCAAATTGGTCCCAAATTCCTTCATGATTAAATTGGTGGACTATTTACTTTATTTTATTATGATATCAGGGTTGATTGACCCCCAAATTACATCTTATATCTAGTCAATATTAGGTTCATGAGGTTGAATTGCATCGACTAATTTTAACTCTAAACCCTAATCCATAATTTAGGTGCATGGAGATTATCATGGCCCAAATCATATCTCTAATTACACCAATTGACTAATTAGATAAACTCTTGACATAATCAGATCTAAGTTTTCCCCAACTCAGATCCTAATTTTGTAATTAGGTTGAAAGGGCTTAAATTGGCCCTAATTTCCTTCATAATTAAATAGGTGGACTATATTTGTTTTTGGGTGTTATGATATTGTGGTTTATTTATCCCTAAATTACATCTTATATAGTCAAAACAAGGTTCATGGGGTTGAAGTTCATCCAACTTGCATCACTGATTGTAATAATTAACTAATTAGCTCGATATGCACAAGGAAATATGAGGTAATTTTTAGCCCCAAATCAGATTTTATACTTATATTTAGGTTAAATGAGTTCATATTGACCTATTTATCTTTGTATCTAAATTTGTAATATAATTAAAGGGTTAATTAATCCATATGTTGGATCCTATAGAATGGATTGAGCCATAATTTAGATTCACATGGCTCAATATGGCCCAAATCACATCTCTAATTATACCAATTGACTAATTGTACTAACTTTTGACATAATCAAAGTTAATTTATCCCAAACTGATGTCCTAATTTTTTAGTTAGGTTGAAAGGTCTCAATCTGGCCCCAGCTTATTTCATGATAGAATAAGTGGACTATATTTGGTTTAGGGTGTTATGATAGTGGGGTCGATTGAACCCCAAATTACATCATATATAATCAAAACAAGGTTAATGAGTTTAATTTAATACAAATTTCATCACTAATTCTAATAATCAACTAATTATCTTGATATGCATGATGAAAGATGAGTTCATTTTTAGCCCCAAATCACACCTTATATTATCATTTCAGTTTAATGATTTCATATTGACCCTAATTACCTCTATATTTTCATTTGTGATATTATTAAATGGTTGATTAATCCATATGTTTAATCCTGTACAATGTATTAATCTATAATTTAAGTGCATAGGGCTCAATATAGCGTAAATCATGTCTCTAATTACACCAATTAACTAATTAGATCAACTCTTGACATAAATAGAGCTAATTTAGCCCCAACTCACATCCTAATTTTTTAGTTAGGTTGAAGGGGCTTAAATTTTCCCCAATTTCCGTCATGATTAAATAGGTGGACTATATTTGGTTTAGGGTGTTATGACAGTGGGGTCGATTGACCCCCCAATTACATCCTGTATAGTTAGAACAAGGTTCATGGGGTTGAATTTCATCCAAATTACACCACTAATTATAATGATAGACTATTTGGCCTAATATGTGAAGAAATATGAGATAATTTCTAGCCTCAAATCATATCCTATACTTTCAGTTAGGGTCAATAGGTTCATATTGACCCCAATTACCTATGTTTTTGCATTTATAATACAATTAAAGGGTTAATTAAACCATATGTTGTATCTTATATAATGTATTGATCCATAATTTAGGTTCATGAGGCTAAATTTTCCCCAAATCACATCTATAATTACATAATTAACTAATTGGATCAATTCATGACTAATTTAGCTTCAAATCACATCCTCCTCTTGTAATTAGGTTAAACTTAGGCTTAAATTAGCCTTAATTTATTTCTTGATTGAATTGATGGACTATTTGATTTATTTTTTTATAATTTTGGGGTCAATTGACCCCCAAATTACATCTTATATATTCAAAAGTAAGTTCATGGGGTTCAATTTCGTCCAACCTAAATTGACTAATTGTAACCCTAAAACCTACACCCTAAACTGTAACCCATAATTTAGGTCTACAAGGATCAATTTGGCCCAAATAATTTTTGTAATTACACTAATTGACTAATTGGATCCATTCATGATAGAATCAAAGCTAATTTGGCCCCAAATCATGTCCTACTCTTGAAATTAGGTTGAAGGGGCCTAAATTGGCCCTAATTTCCTTCGTGCTTAAATAAATAAACTATTTGGCTCATTATATGATGATAGTAGATTCAATTTCACTCAAAATCACATCATATATAATTCAAACTATGTTTGAATGTGGCTCAATTTTTCTAAAATTATGTCACTGATTGCACTATTGCACTAATTAGTTTAATTTATGATGAAATAAAATCCAATTTAGCCTCAAATCACATTATATAGTCATAATTAGGTTCAAGGATATTGTATTGACCCTAATTGCCTCCAAAATTGAACCAATTGACTATTTAATTCATTACATGATGACATTGGAGTTTATAGAGCCTTAAACCACATCTTATACATGTCAAACTTGTATATGTCATTGAACCAAATAATTGTTTGCTTCATTATCTGATGAAATTAGAGTTGATTAAGGCCCAAATCACTTTAAAGCAATTGAATATTTCATTCATATAATTTAATCTTTGCCCATACTTGATTAAGAGTCTAAATTAACCCTAATTGCTCCCACCATTGGAAAAATTGACTCTTTCATTCATTTTTTAATGAAACTAGACCTGGTCAAACCATAAATCATATTCTATATAGTCAAAATTATATTTTTAGGTGTAAGTGAACAAAAATTACATCACTATATCAATTATGTCACTTTTTGCTAGTGTATATATTGCTACACTCCACTTTAAAATAAAAATATAAACTTGTGAATGTAGATAGATATAAACATAAACACATATAAATAGATCCTTTTTTTTGGTGAAATTTTAACATAATGTTTATGTGTTATAACACTTACAAGCTATGTTTATTTTTAATTAAAAAACCAAGCCTTTTGACTCAAAAATGGCTTGGACTCTCAAGCTAAAGGCTTGGATCTATCAACACAGCCGAATCTGAGAGTTTTGAGAAAAATAACAAAATTCAACTTCCATCACCAAATACACTATGAATTTCAATGAGCCAAATCATAAATTTATTACCACAATGACGAGAACACTCTCCCCTTTCCAAATATATGATTTTTTTTATTTTTTGGACAATTTTAAGGATTCTATCTATGTTGATTTCTAACTATGTATTTTTTAGGCCAATACATGCCTATATATGTTTAAGTATTTTTATTTTCATTTATGCAATTTTAAAAAAAATGACATTGTCACAAATTAGGCCTAATTCTATACACATTAAAAAAAACTAATTTTCATTTTTCTAAGGTAGTTATGTAGATCGTACGACCATCTATCCATTTTTTTGTTAGTTTTTGAGATCTATTTACTTGTGAAATTAATACAAATATATAGTCATTAATTTTTTTAATAAAATATATGTCACAAACTAGATGATTCAAAGAATACTAAACTTTTCTATAAAAAGGATGTGTCATACAGATGACAATCTACTCTATTTCCTAAAAAAAAGGATCTCTTAATTAAATTTTAGATTTTTGACCTACTTATACGTAACCATATTGTAAAAAAAATTTGTATTTTGGAAACTAGACTTGAAATTCTACAATTCATGTTTTTATACCATCTTCAAATTTTGAGTGTAGCCATTTTAAATCATCTATAAAAGTTGAGATTTTTTAATTTTTTGGAAAAACATGTCCACAAGTAGGCCCCTTTTTGTTCCCCAACTTTGGCACTTACCCTACTACAATATATTGGCTCAATATGGTTCATAAAGTCCAACTTAGGGGTGGTGATAGTCCCTAAAAGTGTTTTGAATCTGAAATTGTTTTGATTTTATAATATTAGGTGCACATTGCATATCATATACACCTTAGATATGTCTCATACTAAACATGTGTATAAAAATGGTACCAATGTATATAACTTTGTCATAAATGTGTATTTGAATCATATAAATATGTAATTTGGCCAATTTGAAAACTATGTAAGTGTAGAGAACATGTTTCTAAAATGTGCCCCCACTATATATGGAAAAACCTAAAAACTGATATAAGTGCCAATATGGAGGGCATGTTTCTATAACATGCCCCCACTATAATCTGGGTATGTTGAATACTAAATAAGTGTGGAGAACATGTTTCCAAAACATGCCCCGACTACATATATGAAACTATGAATTTGTGAAATCCATGCCTCTATGACATCCCTCCACTGATATGTCCCCCCTTTGAGGTAATGGAAGAATAGAAACTAGTAGTTACCTCACCTCAAATGGATAAGATAACCATATAATTATGAATGAACCATGTAGCATATAGGAGAACATGTCTAGGTAAATTTATCATTGAAACACATAAAATGTGATCACATCAAGGCCTAAGATTCATGATGAAGATCATGTCGATGTCTAGATATTAGCATTACAAGCTCAACAATAAAATCAAGCACACACAAGATCACTCAAAAACAAGTCAAAAGGAAATGGTCTAAGGATACCAAAACCAAGGCGCATGTTTAGGTGCCACACAATTAAATGGACATGACTTAGTTAAATTTACATAAAAATAATAATGACATATCTAAATGCCCATACAATAAGCAATGACATATTCAAATGTCAAATATGCAAATAAAGGCACAAGATACAAAAACAATGGAGCACATTCAAATGCTCAACAAATAATACAATAGTAATGCAAGATACTCAAGGAAGTGCATAAAGAAAAACATAATCAACCAACATAAACATATCATAGTAGCCCATGGATCTAATGTGTTAGCAAAAAATGTCAAATACATAGCATATCAAGTATATCGTAAAATATATAAGCATGGCTAAAGTCATGTATAAGTATATATATGAGATCAAACATGATAATTTAAAGTGACCATAGATTGATATATCCTAGATGTATTTTGATCATAGAGGTGGATGACCCCAGCATCATAGTGACATGAGTAGAGGGAAAACCCAACATCTATAAATGCAAAATGTGAGGAACCTTCTACATAAATTTATGAAATAAAAAAATAATTGAATAATAACATAAATGTTAGAAAATAATTCAAGTATTTTATATTGATCACAAGACACTTTGACGGAGAAACCTCCTTTGAGAAATATCAATATAATAATATTTGTGGATGCCTTTATTGGGCCTCAACACTTAAATACTAAATCTATTCTATTAGCTAATACTTCTCATACATGTGAGATAATTCAAATATGTTAAAGGGATGACTTACAAAGCATATGCATCCATAGTGACTAATACACTAATAATGTAAATAGAAGGGTAGGACACAGGATCTCAACATCCCCTCCCCCTTAGAAAAATATTTATCCTCAAAGCTTCAAATGTGGGAATTGTTTCTAAATTTGGAATAATGGGTCCCATGTGGCATCTTTTGGTTGCATGCCATGCCACTAGATTAAGAATTCCATGATGGAGTGGGAGGAAATTTGGTAGGTGTGCTTGTCCAAGATAACTTCTTATTTGATAAGGATGGAGTACTCATTATCAAGTTTGAGTAAAATTTTATGAATATTGATGGTAGTTTCAATAAATTTTTTTAAATAGGAGACATGAAAGACTGGGTGAATCTGGGAGGAAGGTGGAAGCTCTAACTTGTAAGCAACAAACCCAATCTACTAGAGAACATTATACAACCCATAAAACTTTAAGGTAAGCTTATGAATCCCTTTTAGTTTCAATGATGATTACTTATATGGTTGTAGATGAATAAAAACCATATCATCAGGTTGAAAGGTGTGCTCGAAGTGGTGTTGATATGCTTGCTACTTCATTTTATTTTATGCTAAATGGAGATTGTCATGCAAGGTGCTAAGAATCTAATCCTAATGATAGAAATTAGTATTTATTACCTGAACTAAGGAAATGATAGGTGTATATAGGAGAAGTGTTGGGGGTTCTTGACCATAAACTACTTCATATGGAGTTATTTTAGTAGAAGTGTGGTATGAGGTAATCTACCACCATTATGTGAGGGGGAGCCACTTTTCCCACTAGTGCTATTATTCTTATGAAAATTAATGAAGGAATGTTTTCAAGAATTTGTTGATGATTTCTATCTAGACATCTATTTGGGGATGATACCCAAAACTCATATTTAATTGTATGTTTGTGTATTGGAATAGCTATATCCAAAAATGGCTAGTGAAAGTTGCATCATGATCAAAGATAATTAAATAAAGGATGCCATGAATATGGAAGATCTGATCCAAGAAAACTTGTGTGACTATGGAGGTTGTATAAGGGCATGAAAATTACTATATTTGGAGAGGTGGTCTACCATGATCAAGATCCTTGTTTTACCTCTAGATTTAGGGGGGGGGCTTAAAGAAAACCATAGAAAAATCAGTCCAGATCCTAGTAGGAATGGGTAAGGGCTATAGAAAACTAGGAATCACTATGGTTTTACCTTTATTACATTGGCAGATATCACATTTAGCCATAATATATTTAATTTCCTCTTTCATCCCCTTCTATAAGAAATTTCTACATGCCCACTCATATGTTTTGAGAAATCCTAAGTGTCTTGTTGATGGAAAAGCATGGATTTCATAGAATACAAGATGATGAAGGTTTGTGCTATTAGGAAGCACCAAATGACCCTTATAACACAAATAATCCATATTCCATGACTAATTTGGTACTATAGAGGGGTTAATGGTCAATTGTTGAATGAGGTGGTGTAAAGAGGGATCATGTGTATACCCTTGGTGTAAAGATTATAACTAATTTAGAATGGGCATGGATATGGAAAAAAATGGAAGTTTGGTCCTTGAATGTGCATGAGATAGTATCCACCATGACATTATCTTTACTCTTATTGTAAGGGATCTCATAATCATAGTCCATGAGTTTTCTAACCCATTTCTATTGTGTTAGGGATGAGACCTATTATTTTAGGAAGTATTTCAAACTTTGGTGATTGGTTTTAATGCAAAAATGATTCCCAAGGAAGTATGGCCACCATTTTTTTATTGCATGTATAATTTCTATCATTTCCTTTTTGTATATAGACAAAGCCAAATTTCGTATAGAAATGGAATTTCTAGTGAAAGCAATAGGATGACCTTCTTATATAATAATAACACCTAGTCTATTTACACATACATCACTTTTGATGGTGAAATTTTTGGTGAAGTCTGGCATGGTCAAAATAGGTGTGCTACACATAGCCTATTTGAGTACCATGAATGTTTGGTTAGCTATGGCATCTCATGTAAATGCATCCTTATTCAATAAGGAAGTAAAAGGAGCCATGATCTTTCCATAATTATTGATGAAATTTTGGTAGTATCCTGTAAGGTTGAGTAAGCCACAAAGGCTCTTGAGGGTTTTTGGTCGATGCTAATGTTACATGCCACTATTTTTTTCTAGATCTATGTGGACCCCATTGACTAAAACAACTTTTCCTATATATTCAACTTCTTCTTGATTGAAGAAACACTTGTCCTGATTAGCACATGATTGATTATCTGTTAAAAGTTAGAATTCTTTGTCAAGATTCTAGATATGCTTAGCCCATGTGTGACTATAGATCAAAATATCATCAAAGAAAACCAAAGTAAATTGATAAAGGAAATGTCAAAATATTTTATTCATTAGGGTCTAAAATGTTGAAGTGGAATTTTTAAGTCCAAATGGCATGACCAAGAATTCATAGTGACCCTCATGAGTGCATAAGGTTGTCTTTAGAATGTCATCAATATGTATGTAGATTTGATGATATTCAAAATGAAAATCCAACTTGGAAAATGTTTTTTCCCCGTGGAGCTCATCAAGAAGCTCATCTATGATTGGAATTGGCAATTTATCTTTGATAGTGATGTGGTTAAGAGAATAGAAGTCAATACAAAGGCATCATGACCCATACTTTTTATGGATAAGAAGCACTAGGGAGATATATGGGTTAGTGATGGAGTGAATAACTTTGGACTTGAATATATCTCATACTAGTTATTAAATATTAATCTTTTGTAGATGGATAGTAGTATGGTCAGATGTTGGGTGGGATGCTTCCTAGAAGGAGAGGGATGTGATGATCTTAAAGATGTGAAGGGATTTAAACCCATTATATCTATAAAAATGGTTGCATGATTGCCGAGGATATATTGTAAATCAATAGGGTAGTTAGTATCAGTGGGGAGTTGGAGTTGGATGGAGTGAAACTGAGCAATGACCCCATGTGAACCTTTCTTCAAAAGCTTTTCCATGTGATAGAAACTGATGATGTTAGAAGATCTAGGCAATAGTCATTTTAAGGTGTGATTTTGGACACTATATATGAATTGCATCCAAAGCTAATATAATTCCCATAGAATAGGTCCTAATGTATAGATCTACTATGCCTCTAAAACCACATCACATCCCCCTAAAGGTATGACAAGCATATCTAAGAAAAGAGCATAACTGCCTATCATGATATGCAAATTATGACACTTCCATTTACATCAAAATATTCCCCCATTATAAATCATGAATTAAAAGATAAAACAAGGGTGTATAAAGTAATCTATGTGCTTAGTAATGTGGGGATCAATGAAATTATGCATACTACTAGAGTCAAACAGGATTGTGAGAGGGATATTTTTAAAGAACCCCTTCACCTTCATAGTTTAATGGGTGGTATAACCTATGAGTGAATGTAGATATATATAAATTTGGGTATCCTAATCCATTGAGTCATCAAAGGGGCTTTATTTTTCTTGATCATCCTAGAATTTTTAGATATCAGTCTTACTATCTTGTTTTGGTAGTGATTCCACATATAACAAGTAGAGATTTTATGTGATACATCGATGACCCTTAACCCATTTTTCATCATAATTATAACATAATCCTTTATCCTTACGATCTCACATCTCTAACTCAATAAGGTGCTTGATCAGTGTGGTTGTGGTTGGACATTGGTTTGTTATGTTCTTTATGGGTGTAAAAGTGGGAAGTTGACACTATGCTGAGAGTTTATCTTCTACTAACTTATCCAAACCCAAGGCATCCATCATGTTATTATGCTCAAACATTTTCACCTCTAATCAGATTGGCTCTTTGATGTCATTAATAAAATAAATTTTGAATAAGTCATTTGATAACCCTTCAATATAATTAGCCAATAACTCAAATTCAATCTGATATTCATGAACAATGCCTATATTATAGAGTTTGGTGAAAGCTCTTGTAAAGTCCTCGAATGATGAAGGACCAAACCTACCCAAAAGTAAGGATGCAAAAGTTTTTCAATCAGGTTCATCATTCAAATTGAGATACTAATGGTACCATTAAAGTGCTTCTTGTTCCAAGTGAAAGGAATTAATTGGGACTTTGTTAACATAATAAATATTATGAAGGTTGAAGAATTACTTAGCTTTATATATCCATCCAGTAGGATATGTACCATTGAACTATGGAAAGTCCAACTTGGGCCCACATGATGTATGGTGAGAAGAGAAGCTATTCTCTAAAGAATAATCCTTATGCAACTTGTTTAGTAAAAGCTTCTATTGATTCAGTCCATATATCTTGTTAGTTAACTCAAAGACTTGGGCTTTCAATACGAAAAGTTCTTCCTCTAAGATTTTTGTGCCTACTTGGGTGGCTACCATAACCAGTGTTTGTTTTCAAGGAATACAAAAATAATTTTTAAGGCATGGTCAGTAAGGAATTTTTTTAATTTGGACTCAATTAGAAGGGGTAAATGTACTTTTACTAGTTTTTGGGTAACTCTTAGGTAGGATTAACAAAGAAAAAGGGCAATTTAGAAATCGTAATGGAAAACCTAGAAAAAAAGTCCAAGAAGGACAAAGGATTATAAAAGGTAAAGGAACATTGTGGGAAAGTTTTGAAGAAAAAGGAAAAAAACTAAAGAAGTTTTGGAAAAATCTAAAAAAATAAAAAAAATTGAGATTTTTGGCTAATAAAAGTGAAATTTGGATATGGACCCTCAAGGAAGAAAATGTGCATAATGGAATTTCAGGTGTTCTAAGAAAATTTGAGAATCAACAAAACTATAGAGGGAGAGATATGGAAAAAAAATCTATTTCTATTTTTATTTTTTTTTTGGTTTAGAAATTGATTTTCACTTGGCTAATTTAGCCAAATGTCTATCGACAAGTGTGCATTTAACAAATTTTCTCAACTGTAATCACTTTGTTGATGTTTTTTGAAATTGTAATTTTAGATATGGGCCCCAAGTCTATTCTATTGTCTAAGGGTTTTAAAGAGTATCTCTAGCCACCAATGTTGTCTAAATGAGTATCACTCTCCAAAAAAAAATTGGCCATGGATTTAACCCTAAACAACAGCTCTTGGTTTACATCACAAGTGGAAACTAGTCAATCGAGATAGGGTGGTTTCCATTTTTGATGGCAAGTCCTCTCAATGGGCTAGCTAATATGGGGTTCCTGTGGTATTCATAATGATTTTTAGGGATATATGCCCAAGTACTTCCCATAGTTATGTGGAGGGGTATTTACCCTTATTCAAACATGTATTGAAAATGTAAAAAATAGAGGCAATGAAAAATATTTTCTTAAATGGCACAACTCCTAAAAAGCCACTACTAGAAAAAAATTCTCCAAAATATACCTTTAGGTCAAGAAAAGTGCTCTAATAATTGAATAATAAAATAAACTTTAGAAAATAACTCAAAATAATTCAAATATTTTATATTGATCATAGTCCACATTGAAGGGGAAACCTCCTTTGAGAAATCTCAAGTGGATGCCTTTTTTGGGCCTTGGCACTTACTTAAATATTAAATCTATTCTAAAAACTAATACTTCCCATACATGTAGGATAACTCAAATATGCTAAATGGATGACTTACAAATCATATGCATCCATAGAGACTAATACATTAATAATTTAGAGAGAAGTGTAGGACATGGGTTTTTGGCACATAAATCATGTATTTGTGTATACCTGTATCACACTCAAATAGAAATGTGAAACACATGTATGTAGAAGTAACTAATATGCTATCCATAAACATGGAGCCAACACATGGATGCCAAGGAGTCAATAAAATACATAGATGCCAAAAATATTTTTGAATTTTTGAATGTTTTGTTTTTTTTAGTATTTTCAAAATATGTGAAAGCTTTCGACCTTATGTTGGAATTTTTGCATTGATTAGATAGTGTTTGGATAAGTTTAAATGGTGCATGGCATGTTCCTCCTCATATTTTAATTTTTTATTAGAAGAATTGATGCTATCATTTGGAATATGTATTAATTTGCCTTCACAAGATAAAGAAATACATTATTGATTTGGATCAATTTTAGATTATATTTCATATACTCAAAATCTACCCAATGTAAATGAGTGTAATAGAGTATGGTGTAAGACACACACTTTTGTAAGGATAACACAAGGCCCAAAATTAATAGGAATAATAGAGTAACCCAATGAATATTTATGTTTTCCCTTATCACATAAATCTTTGGCATGATATCCAAGTTATGAAAAACATCTTTCACTACAACAATTTTTTGATTTTATAGTATCAATGTAGTTATGCCAAAAGTAATAACCACTCGCGAATAAAGTAATTTTTGAATTCCCCTTGGGATTATTGCAATGGAGCTGAACTTGGATTCATCCCATGCTAAGTAACTTTTTTAAACCGGTCATATAAATATTAAGAACACAACATTTCTGCTCATACTTATCCTTAGGTAATTTATCTCCTTCATTTGTGTGAGGGTTGAAACTTTGGTATTTGGAGGGAGGTATGTTAATTTGATTTTGATGAGTAATTATGAATGAATCATATATATTCACATCATAATATAAATGGGTAAATGACTCATATTTTTAATATAATTCTCTTTCATTTAATGGAAAAAGAATCCCTCTTTTAAAAATAAATTACAATTCGAAATCTAAGGGTCTAAATTCTAGCTCATATGATGTACTTTTGAATTGAATAGTATAATCTTGAAATGACTCATTAGCACATTGTTTGAAATTGTAAAAATGTTTTAATGTTAGTTTTATCATCTTGTGGATATTTAATCCATGAATAAAGCATCTTCCAATTTTTAAAAAGGGGTTAAGGAACCTTTTGGCAGGCTATAAAACCAGTTTTGAGCCTTGTCAAAAATGCTCATATGGAATACTTTTAGAAATAATTTGTCATCTTTTGCCCACTAACCAAAATAATGTACATAGTTAATCATGTATTTGAATGGGTCCTTATGACTCAAAAAGAGAGGTAAATATGGTAGTTCAAAATATTATGGGTAAGTATATTCAAGTATACATTGTGTAAGAGGTTTATTATTGAATGAGGTTACATGTACATCAGTATTATGGAAATACATTTGCATTTGAAGTAAATAAACCTAATTTTGAAGATATCCAATAGTGTTAATCATAAAAGTTAAATATTCCATAGTAATGGTTGTATTTTTCATAGGTGTTATCATTAGTTCCAACCCACCACCTTTTTTAAATCTAATCAAATGAGTGTTGTCATACTCATGGATAATAAGTGAAAATTCATGGTCACTAAATTTAGGATACTTTGGTAGTGGTATTGGATCTTTGAATTTTGGTACCTTTGGTATATCATTTGAATAGCTTGGAACATTGGAAAAATTTGGTCCATTTACTTTTTTCAAGGATATAACAATTAGAACTTGAGGAATCTTTGGTAAAGGCACCTTTTTTGGTATAGTAGTGACTTTCGGTGTAAATAAATTATTTGGAAGATAAAGATCCTTTAATTTATATGCTTTGGTTGATATTGGTAATATTTCCATAATTGAAACTTAGTACCCATTTACACTTAAGGTTTGTAATGCTTTCTAATTCTTGATGGCTTAATGTTACTTGGTAAAAATGCTATGATCTCTTGGCTAACCTTTAGAAAATTTTCAATATCAAATGAAGGTAGGAAAAATTCATCATCTTTGATAAGGGGGATATTGTTTGGAAATTTTGGAATAGGAGGGTTTTTTATAAATGAGCTTGAAGGACCATCCCCTTTATAATTAGTTTGAAAATCCTCCATGATGTCCTTATTGAGTTAATGCAAACTATCATGATTAAATGAATGAACACTTCTTACATATTAAACCAATTTTTGGTTAGAATGTAAAGGATTTGTATCCTTAGTAAGATGGATCAACTCATTTTTTGAGATGGTGGGATCATGGAACTAATCAGAGGGATAACAACAACCACCATTCAAAGATTTGATATTATATTCTATATCACTTGGAGGAATATAAGAGTAATTGAGTTTGATTCCTTCCTTTAGGGAGAGTTGGAGAGTTTCATAATCATAGTCATCAAAGCAATCAATATCACTCATGATGAGAGAGATAAAGAACACAAAGATTAGAATAAGGTAGGAGATAAGCTTCTAAAATACAATGCTTATGGTAGGTTCACCAAATTTTTAACCCTAAAAATATATATCAGGGAATATATGGTTAAAGGAGATAGAGACAGACTAGGTAACCAGCATGATAAACTATATCTATAGAAGGATAATTTATTGTGAAACTTAGATAGATCATATACTAAATTTATTATGTCGAGATATGCTAAAAATGGAAAGTATAGTTACATTATATTACAATGATAATTAAATCAAGTACTTATCTAGTTTTAATGCTAATATTATTGAAATTAAAACTACTAAGAGAGGTGTAGGAGGGTGGGGGTGGGGTGCGGTGTGATACGGGGGAGGGGGGGTGTCAATAAATTATCTTAAAACAACAATCAATGCATACACAAGCATCTATGAAAGCAAGCAACATTAGAGCATAAGATATATGTGGAAAACCATCTTTGGGGATAAAATACACTGATGAATATCTTTGAATACATTCCTATAAGTAATTAATCAAACTTTTAGTGAGGCACCAAGCCCTCCCTAGTCAAGCACCTGTTTCTATCAATTGTCTTAAAACAAATCAATCAATGCCATAAGGGATATAAACAATTAATGGAAATAAATGTCAAATAATGAAGAACTGAAATGATAAAGAAATGGAATGAAAAAGAGAAGTAAAGACATTGAAAGGAAGCTGTTAGATTAATCATAGTCACCAGCATCGGTAAGTATACCGTCGTCGGTTGGTCAAGGTGCTGATGTCGGTTAATATGCCGATGTCGGCTGGGGTAGTGACCGGCATCGATCAAGGCAAAGGTCTTTGGACGAAGTCTGGTTAAGTCTATGGTCTGTGGATAGAGTTTGGTCAGTGTCTAGTTTTATTTGAGTAGTCTGTGGACAGAGTCTGATTAGGGTTTTGGTCTGTGGACAAAGTTTTGGGCTTGGTTGAATGGTCTAGGGTCTGAGTCTGAGAGTCAGGTTAAATGGGCAGAATTTGAATGGGAGAAATAGGGAGGTGGATAAATCAAGATTCGGGTCTGGGTTGATTAACAGTCTAATATTGTTTGAAATAAATAACTGAAAAGAGAATAAAAACTATTTAGCCTTGTAGAAGATGTGCACCGAATTCCCGAACCTGCTGTTGATGTAGCTTGTATGGAGAACCTGTTGCTGAGGGAGAACCTTGAAGCTATTGCTACAAGGGAGAGAGTGGGAGGTTTGATTGAGAGATTTTGTAGATTGACGAATAGTCCAAGACTAGGATTCCTGATTCGCTTTCAGAGATTTGCTGAGGATCCTCAAAAGAGTTGGAAAGATAAGTATAACCGACGTCGGTGATTCCGCCAGCGTCGGTCGACACTTACGTCGGTGAGGTTAGAATGGGAAAAAAGAGCCACCAAGCCCATTTTTCTTCTGCCAATCCCTATCTATTGGAGAATGCCGAGGGTTGGGCTAAATACGCACGAGAGTTTGTTAGGCGGTTAGAAGAATTAGGAATAAATCTTGGGTGAGTCATAGGAGGAGAATTAGTCCAAGGTGAGGTGTCCCAGGCGAGGTGTCATGGGTGATGTGTCCAAGGAGGGGGGTTAATTCAAAATAAATTAATTATTTTAAATTAGTAAATGTTAGGAATAGGTTAGAAATGGACTAAGGGGGAAAGTGACTAAGACATTTTTTAGGTGTCTACAGCACCAACTCAACTAGTCCTTTAGTAAGCTCAAACTTACAAGGAGGGTCCAACCCCAAGGTAACTAAACAGCAAATTAGATACATTGAATATATAATCACATTTGGACACTTTTTTATAAATCAAATAAATATGACCTCCTTCTTTTTCTCTTCTCACTCTTTAATCTTTCTCAAATAGCCTATTAGGCTTTCTCGCACAACTATCCTTTTCCTTGGCAGAATTAGGTCAAATGACCTTGATTAACACCTATAGAAACATAGTTATATATTCATGGAATATTAATAAAAACCATGTTATTTTATTAAATCCCTTTACCTATTTTCCAAAACTCAATATCATTTGCTCATATTCTCAATTATCTAACTAGTCAAATTATGCCTATTAGGCCTTGTCTTTATACTTGACTCTTACTCTTACCTATATTGGTTAGCCAAGAAAATCACCATAATTGGATCATAATTTAAATATATAAATACACACGTTTCACAAGTTAAAAAACCACCACATAGGTTGGTCATTACCCTTAAGGGCTAAAACCACCATTAGGCCTAATAGAGACCTAATGCAATTAGGTCTTCTCTAAGCACACATTTCACTTAGACCTTCTTGGAACATTTTGAGCCTCAAAAAATATATGAAACACTTAATAAATTAATAAAATATAACCTTTATAATATCACCTTATTCCCCCAACACCATTTGGCTCATTTCACTCCTTGAACCACCCAATTAGGTCTACTCGCCAATAAGCCTTCTTACTGTCAAAGAGCCTATCTTGCAAATCAGAATAATATACTAAATTTTGCCACATAAACATAAAAAAAAATCACATTTATATAATATCTATGACCTCATGTTTAAAATAATTTTCATTATATTTCATCAAATAGAGCAAAAGACCTCTAACTTATCACCTTCATATGCTCACTCAAAACTGCACATAGACCTCAAAAACCCAGTCAAGAACCTTTGACTTTTCACACATTCATAGGAGTTTATAATGAATAAATTTTTTTTTAAATTAACATATGATAAATTTATAACAACTTAATCATTTTACTATTCAACACAATGAAAAAACATTTAGGAACAACATTCTTGCTCACACATAGAAAACTACCTGTAGCATCAAAAACACAATCAAGAAGATCAAGTCTTAAAACACTCAAGGGAAAAAAATTATAATATTAAAATTTATTTAAATAAACCTTAATAATCCATAAATAATATTTTAAAATATATATTATAAGGTTTAATATCTCTATTGGTCTTTCAAACCAATCTCACATCTTCACCCTACACAGACTTCATTATGTTAGACAAATCACTTTGAGAAAAAAAATTAGCATGTTTGTGTGCATCAAAAAAAATTATAAACAAGGGTAATATTAGGTATAGGTATTTAATAATTACCTCATGAATTTTTATCCATACCTAAATCTCTACAACCAATCCCTAATCTCATTCTCATTATTGCCTAGTTTTCTAACTGTCTTGCTCATTAGGCTTGTTTAGTGATAGGTCAACTTCCATGACTATTTTAGCACATTTTAGGTATGAAACAGATGATAAACTTACATGGGCACAAATTAAAATTCTCACAAATCATCCTCCATCTATTTTCATGATTTGACCTTGTCAACCCTATTTGCTACATCTAAATTCTGAGAAATAAGGGTTTTTTGTAGCTTCTACTCACTATCATGACAAACCATAACCACCTGGAGAAACATAGAAGAGTAATTTACATGTTAAAAACATAAAAATAGGTAAAAAAAACCATTATAATACATAACTAACATGATCTTTCCTATCAGGTCATTATGAGGGATTTAAGAGGGTTTTGACTGGTTTCCCTTCTTACCAATCATTCATAAATGATTACCCCTTAACTCCAAAACCAATGCTAGGAAAATAAATATAGGGACATTCCATAAATTATATGAGATACTAAATATCTCATTCAAAGTTTTCACATGCCAACGATCATAATAAATTCCTTCTCATGTCTTCAACACCCAATTTTATACTCGTAAAAAACCTTATCACCAATTTTCATGCTTTATTATTTAAGATATGACCTCAAAATTGGTTAACATAATTAATAAAACCCTTCACAATTTTTTAAATGATCTCAATATATATATCACCTTAGGAAATGAACTTGACCCCTCATTAGCCATATTAGGTTTCTTTGCACACTAGGCCTTGAACTGCCAATCATACTAAGACCATAATCACACCTTAAAAATTATTGAATTGCTCATAATACCTCATACACATGTCAAATGAACTCACATAATTCTCATGCATTACCAACCTACTTCACACAAGTCTCATATTTCTCAACTCATCATGCTATTAGGCCTATGCCTTTTCACTAGGTCTTCATGTCAAGACTAAGCCTCAAAACTTGACCTTGAAACTCATTTGAAGTATTATTTACCTATTGATCACATTTACACAACTTTTTTCACTCTCTTATTCCTATACTAACACAAATAACCAATCTTTACTATGTTTTATGCATACACCTTCTCTTAGGACTAGATTAGGCTTCTTAAGACACCTAGCACACAATAGTATCTTACCTTATACCATGATCCTAAATTTGACATGCCATCAACCTCAAAGGAATTAATAGGTTGCCTTCAAATTCTATCTCAATAGAGAGATAATATTTCATCTTAAAATTTTCTCTGGTCATGAGACTTCTTTGACACATATCATCTCACCATGTATAGTCTCAATTCTGATCTTGACATAACTGACATCTCTCTTGAATTTGACATCAATGATAACAAAAATACTTCAAAACCAATAATAGGAACACACATAAACAATCTCCCCTTTTGTCATTGATGACAAACACTCTAATATAGCAAATCATTCTCATCTTCTCCACCCCCAAATCAATCACTTGACATTTTTAGACAACCATTCCCCAACCATTTACCTTCCACAAATAATGAAAGTACTAATGTGGAATCCTCCCATAAGTATGAAGTTCACATAGTTAATGTTGTTCTTAGTGAACTCATGGTTGTGGAAACCATAGTCCAAACCACCTCTTCCATTCCATTTATTGAGGTATTGGAGTCACCTACCATTCCTTTGGAAACCAAAATAAAGGAAGCAACTATCATCCTTTCTCCACTTATTAAGGTAGTGAAAACCATTGTGCCTTCTCCTTTTGAAAGCATATTAAAAGAGGTAACCATCACTTCCCTTCTCTTTTCTTCCATGATATAACTCTCTACTCTTCCTTCATAAATTTTACCTAAGGAAGAGGTTACCTCACCACTCTTCCCATCGAAGAATCACCTTCCAAGACCTTGGAGCCTTTGATTGAGGAAAAGGAAAAAGTAACCAATCCCATTTCTTAACCCCTTAGCTTATCCTTTGAGTCCAAAACCAAAAGAACTAAGCCCATCTATAAGCCATTCTCTAAGTTGGTTTAAAACTTAGAGTTTCTATCCCAACCCAACCTTGATCAGGCCATATTTTAGTATCACCTTCAACTCCCATATCTGACTAAGGAGTCCTTAACCTCACCCTTGTCTACCCAACCTTCAACTTTCACTAGTGAATCCACCATCACTATAATCGAACCCATGAAATCCTCCACCTCCCAAACCATAAATAAATCATCCAACTGAACTCCCTCCAAATCAACCAAATCATTCTCCATTACCCCACTAAAGCCCATCAAAATCTTAGGATTTATTCCATCTCCTAACCTCACCCATCCTCTATTAAATTTGGATTTGACACCACCAAACCTATTTAAAAAAACTCAAACCAAACCAACCAATAAGGTTGAACCACCTAGGATTCTAAAATCCAAAAATTTTCCTCCCATTTCCACTTTTCCTTCTATTATAGGACTGCATCTTTCTTCCATTTTGGGCCTACACCCCTCTACCTTGATCAAGAGGCCAAACATCCTAATGAAAGCCCAAACCCAACTTCCACTCCTAGCTATACCTACACCTATCCTTATAAAACTATCAACCCCAAAACCTTCCACTTCTAAACCATATACCTCTAAACCATGAACCTCCAAACCATTTATTCTAAAACCACCCACCAAGAAAATTACACCACCTAAAGATCATATTGTTAATCCTACTCCTAAGGAGGCTTCCACCCCAACTATAAAAGATAAGACCTTCACTACTTTTCCACCCTTACTAGAGTCCTACTCAACCATATTTCAAAGGTTTTTACAAGCTTCTTATTTGGTTTTGCCTCTTATCAAACTATTTGATCCCTTTAGTCTTAACCTATATTGGTTTAATGATAATTTGATTTACTGGTACCATGGAACACCAGGACATGATACATGGAATTGCCAATCTCTCCAAGTCATAGTCCAAAAACTATGTGATGAGGATGACTTATTGATAAAAGAACCTCCCATGATCCCACCACCAATCCAAAATCCCAAGTGACTACCCCACACCTACCTACCCCCACACTCTCATCTAATAGTCAAGAGGAATTGAAGTAGTCCAATAGCCAAACTTATTTATAAATCCATACCATTCATGTGGTCACTCAATCACAAGACTAAAAAAGGTATAAAGGGATAGAAAATGTGTCTACTCTATGGACATACCCTTCTTCTATCACCAAATCACCAAACCAAGCCCAAACACCTTCACACAAGCTGAAGGTTTCTATCTTAGGTACCTCCCAATCTAACCTCCCAAAGTCAATACAAAGGGTAGTTCTAAAGCAACTTCACAAAACACCAATGAATATGATGTTGTATGAGCTAATCAATACTTCACCCCATCACCATTAGATAATGAGAGAGGCCTTGTAATCCATATAGGTACAACTAAAAGATCCATAGCCTTTAACAACCTTCATCAAATCCCTTTAGGTTCCCACCCTTGTCACCTTCAAAGATTTAGAGATGCCCCTTATTCATCTAGATGATCTAGATCCTTCCCTTTTCATTACCACCTACCTCAACCAAACCCACATCAAGAGGGTGATGATTGATGTTGGATACAACATTAATATTATTTCTTCCCACATGTATAGCCAATTAAAACTACCAAAGAATACCATGTTAGAAACTACAATGGTGGTCTGATCCTTCAATGATACTATGGAAATAACCATAGGGATAATCATCCTTCATATTCACTTAGGACCTCACACTCTTCCTGAGCTCTTTTACATGTTAAAAGGTGAGTTCTAATATAATGTTTTTCTTGGATGCCCTTGGATTCATTCCATGGGTTGTGTGTCATCTACCTTATATCAGTGTATCAAGATTGAGTATAAAATTCAAGTCCATACCATACCAACCAACCGAAGTCCTTTCAATTCTTGCAATATGACTTACTAATCTAATGATATTCTCTTCCTTGTATCAACCAAGATTCTACCAACCTAAGATGAATCCCCTTCCTCTTCCATCAACCAAACTTCCATCAGCTCATCCATACCTTCCACCCAAATCCCCATGGACCCCTTGGAATCAATGTTCTAACATGTCTCACTTGGGGAGTATCACCTTTTGACCTTAGATGCTTTCCCTACTCCCACAAAGTATGGGAACCTTGATGAAATCCATGGCTATGATTCCAATATTGGAACCATTATTCCTTATGGGCCCCCTAATTTCCAAACTAGTCTAGTTTATGGGGGACTTGACCAACCACTTTCTGTCCCTGTTACCTCCTCTTCTCTTAAACCATTCGCCTTTGATTTCTCCTACTTGGATAAACTAGAGTTCTTTAATACATACCTCGATAAGTGTGCTTAGAAGGGATTTGTTCTAAGACATTATGAGCACATACCACATGATTGTATTCCATTCAAAACATAAAAACCTCATGAATGATTTGGTCTCAAATTCATTCCACTAGAAGAGCCAACCAACTCACCTCCCATCACCATCATTGAGAAAGAAATCCCATCCTCACCAACTCCATCTCCTTCAAAATATGAACATCTCAAAATCATCCCCTCTAACTTTTTTTTCATAAACATGATTAACTTGGGACCCCTAACTTATCAAAATGATGGGGAGACCATGACCATTCTTTTGACTCATCTTGAGATGGTGGAAGATGATTCTCCTACAATTCATTATCAAGATGATTATTCCCTTCTTATTTATCTTGGTGTTGAAGATTCTTTTGTTCAAAAATCCCTCCCTCCTGAGACTTCAACCATGTTGAATGAATCCATTATGGATGTCAACTTGGGTACTCAAGATAGCCCTCACATAATCAAAATTGGCCAATCATTAGATTCCTCAGAGCATCAAGATTTCTCTTCTTTTATGCAAGACTATAGCATATCATTTACATTGTCTTACAGAAACATGCCTAGTATAAACCCTTACATAATCATTCATAACATTGTTACTATTGTCGATGCCAAGCCTATTAGGTAGAAGCTCTATCAGATGCACCCTCACATAGCCCTTCTTTTCAAAGAGATTCATCACCTCTTATCTATTAATTTTATCCAACCCATTGATTATCCCTAATGGGTCTCGAATGTCATCCCTATCACCAAAGCAATAGAGGGACTTTGCATTCATGTGGACTTTTGTGATCTTAAACTTGCTTGTCCAAAGAATGACTTCCCTTTGCCAAGTATTGACCAGCTTGTTGATCTTACAATCATCCATGAGATGTTATCTCTTATGGATATATTCTTAGGATATAATTAGATCTTGATTACCTATGAAGATCAATATAAAACTACCTTTATTACCCCAAAGGGAACCTTCTAGTATAGGGTCATGCCTTTTAGTATAAATAATGTTGGTATAACTTACCAATATGATATAACCTATATATTTCATGACATTATTCATAAAACTATAAAGGAATACGTCAATTATCCTTAGAAAGTACAAATGTCATAATGATCATTTGGGAATCCTAAAGTTTATCTTCAAATGTCTTATCCATCTTCATGTTTGCCTTAATCCTAAGAAGTGTTTCTTCAAGTTTTTGTTAGGAAAGCTTCTTGGATTCATTGTCTCTCTTTGTGGAATCAAAGTCAATCTCGCTAAATTCAAATCAATCCTCAATATGCCTCCTTAGACTAACCTCAAGCAACTCCACAATTTATAGGGGAAGTTCCAATCCATTTTTTGCTTCATCTCTTAGCTATCTAATAGATGTTAACCTTTCCATCATCTTTTTAAGAAGGATATTTATTTTAAGTGGAATAAAGACTATAAAAAGGCCTTTGACTCACTTAAAGAATATCTTCTTTCTCTACCTATTCTTGTTTCTCCAAAAGAGGATCAACACTTCTACCTATACATTTTTGCCATTGACCACTCCTTAGGGGCCATGCTTACACATCATGATGATCAACATAAAGAATAAATCATCTACTATATAATTCAAACACTTATAAAGTATGAAACTTGATACATCTATATTTATAAACTATGCCTCACCTTGGTATTTTTGGCTTCCAAACTCCATTACCTTCTTAAAAATAAAACCTACATCATAACTAACAAAATTCAGTGTATGGCTAAATGTCTCATGTTTCTAGCTGAGTTTAATCTTGATTTCCTCCAACAAAATTCAATTAAATATCAATTCATTACTGACCAATTGGTTAAATCACCCTTAGTAGATAACCAACCTTCTCCTCTTGACTTTCCCAATGAGTCCATCATGACTCTCTCTTAAAAGGATATCACTTATCATATGACCATGTTCTTCAATAGATCAAAGTGTAGTCACCAAAAATATATACACTATGATTCTAAATGTCAAAAATCCCCTTAGACCTACCTAGGACTCTCTTGGGACCAATCTACACCAATCTAGCCTAACCAAGCTCAGTCGTAGTTAGTTTCATAAACTGGCTCAACCTAGCCTTTATTCCCTTTTTTCCTTTGGGATCTAGCCATCAATGGTCAGGGTAACCATCAATGGTCACCCTTGGAAAACCCTAACCATCGATGGTCAAGTTATACCTCCTTAATCAAGAGCATGTAATCAACCTATAAATTTTTCTAAATATAACTCATCTAAATCTTGTTGACAGCCTTTGCATGGACAAATTATATTTAGATGACCTAGTTGCACCTTGAATTCCACATCTAGCTTGTGCCTATAAGAAGAGAGGATCCTAGGAGGTCAAATCCATTTGAAATAATTTTCAAGAGCTTAGGGATTCAAGAGTGTTCTTTTACAAGTCAATCAGTGTCATCAGTTTCATCAATAATTCAGCCATTACATTGAGAGCCAACTAGTCATCGCCTTTCAACCAAACTCTCAAGTACCATTATTGTATCAGATTCAATCCATATTCCACCAATAGTTTAACTACTTTAACCACTCACCCAATCAACTTTTGGTAAGACAATTACTTGTTTATCAATATTCATTTACTTTATTCCCATTTTGTAATCAGTCTAGCCCTTGCCTATCTCTCAGAATCTATCTTTTGGATCCTATTATTCAATTATTAACAACCTAGAACTTACATAGTAACCCCCAATGATTGACTCAACTATCAATAGTCTACCCAACTATCGATGTTCATATTGACTACCGATGGTTACCTTAACTATTGATGGTTACTCCAACCACTAATGGTCATTATGGCAATGAAAACTAGCAAGCTATTTTCACCCATCTACCCTCAACCAAACTTGGTTTTCTATATTTTTGATTATTTACAGACCCCTTTCAAATTTTTTGAAGCATACCCTAACCCCTTATCACTATTATTAATTAGTTTATCACTAATTTGATCATTTCTGGTCTATTTTCCAAATAAGCATTCTTGTATTCAATTTTAGTACCTTTTGCTTATTGATGCAAGTACTTTCTTTCTAGTTTTTTGAACTTAACTATTTAAAACATGTAGATTGACATCCCCTAAGGAATCTTTCACTTCTAATATATAGTTATCAAGTGCCAATTTACCCAACTATTTATCTAACAAATAATTTTGCTTCCTCCCAAGCTAAAGAGGAACTCTTCACAATCTTCTGATTCAACACACGCATAAACAAATAGGTTTTCCAACCATACCCATATCGAGTTTCTTTTTTCTCTTTCTTAGAACTTAAAGAAAAAATTTACATGAAAAATTCTAGTATACATGATGGGATCCAAACCCACAATCACCTGATAGTGTGTATCTTGATTGCCTTAATCATTTTCTTGTCTTCTTCCTATTTGAGTGGTGAGTTTATTATTGTTTTTTTTCCCCCTTTCTTGCATGGTTCTCACTCACCAGTAATGAAGAGACCTAGAAAAGTAGAACCCATCACTAAAATCAACCTCTTCTACCTCCTCATATATGGAGTACATCTCCAAAGTAGAAGACTCACCTCATCCATTGAAAAGCCCTACTTTTCCTTAGGTATTTTCTTAGGGAGACATGCACTTTAACACTTTTTTGGACAACAATCCAATTTCCCTCTAGCACTACCTCAGCACCTCCCCTCACCATGCCTCAATTTCAAATCCATCTTAGCATCCTCCTTATGGTATGTCATCCCACCTTATGGGGGATGTTTATGTTTTCATGTTCACTGCCCAACCTTAACTACCCAAGCATCTTCATCTACTAACCCCTTTGATGCCATAGCTAAAAACTAACCAATCTAACCAACCATTACCCTTACACCTTTTACCCCTACCAATGACTCCTCCACCTTATTAATAACCCAACCACTAACCATTATACTACACCCACTGTTAGAGCACCTACCACTATCACTACTAATCTTCTCTCTATCAAACCCAACCCATTGGTCAATACCCCTTTATCGATCATATTAGTGTCTATCCCTTCTACTTCGCCACGTATTAGCATGAAGGTTACTACTTCTCCCCTTGTCACCAACCTAACTATTGTTCATCCCCAACCTATAGGAATTCCTCAATAGGTACATGTTGCACTAAACCTACGATACATCCCTAACCCACAAGGGTATATACACACTACTTAACCACCAAAACCTACCTACCCTTACATTTCATCTACCCAACCTCTAACTTCCACATTCCAAAATGTGATAACCCCTCAACCACTAAATAATAACCAATATGTTTCCCAATGCTAACCACAATTCCACCTTACAACCCTTTTGATACATCACCTAAAATTGACCTATTCAAGATGCTCATGGACAAGATGACAAACCTTGAGTCATCTATTTTAGGGGCTCATAACATCCTATCTTATAATCATATTTGTAACAAACCTATTCATCCCTTTGTTCTTATCAGACCATACCCTCCTCAATGGGAGATTTCAACAATTTACTAAATTTTAGAGCAAGGAAGAGCCCCAACAACACCTTAGGGATTTCAGATGCATATGTTATATGATTACTTATGATGATGCCCTTTTCTTTCATACATTCCCCATGTCTTTGTCTAGCCTGGCACTTGACTGGTATAGTGTGATCACCAAGCATTCAATCTTTTCATTTACCTAACAAGCTTAGGTCTTCTTAGATCACTTCTCCATTAACATTTAAAATAAGGTCTCTATCACCGACCTCTATTCTATTAGGAAATTTGATGATGAGTCCATTCCTCATTTTGTTGACTATTAGAGAAGATTGATTAATCATATTTCATTTTCCTTACCTTAACCTAAACTTATATATATTTTTGCTCGAGCTTGCACCAAGCATATATCTTCTACACTGCATGTCCAAAGCTTCAAAACCTTTTATGAAGCTTTTACCATGGCACGTAAACTAGAGAACTAAGCCATAGATGAGGGTAAATTGAAGTTATGAAATAATAACTCTACCTTCAAGACCAATAAAATATCTTCCTCCAAACTAGGCAACCAAGCCAATACCAGACCTAAAAGCAAGGGAACTATGAATGCAGTTGTCCTTAAAAGTACCCCTCCACCCAATGTCAATTGGAAAAATTCTCCCATTACCTCTAACCAAAACACAAGGAACCCAAACCAAAATATCCAGAAATAGTTTGCTCCACTTGGATAATATTATACCTCAGTTTTAGAGAAACTAATAAAATTTAACCTCATATAGCTTCCCCCCATCAAACTTCCTCAATAGTTTGATTCTTCTCATCCCACACATGCTTAATATAACAAGTATGACTTTTGTGATTTTCATCAAGCAATTGGACATGATATCAGCTGATGTAATACCTTCAAGAATGTTGTTTAGAGCCTTATTAACAAGGGGGAACTCATGTTGGATAACCCTAATGCCCTCAAAATCAAGATCTTGACATCTTTAAGAAGCCTTTTCCTAACCATGCCCCTATAAAAAGTGATGACATATAGGTCAAATTCTATCATGATTCCCACATGGTCAATATGGTTCTTTATACACTCATCCATGAGGACCTAAGCATCTAATCTACCTTCTCTTCCCCCATCTCATCTACTGAGGTCATGGAATTACCTTCCCCTCCTTCAGAGGCCCAAATCAAGGAGGTTCCTTTCTCCCTAACTTCACTCATAGAGGCTTTGGAATCATTAAATACCCCCTCAACTAGAATATCTAATAAAACAACCATTCCTAACTCACCATTTCCCCTAACTACCAAACAAACCACTACTCCTATGGACATTATCCCTAGAGTGGAAACTTCATCACCAACACCTCTCATGCAAAAATTGTCTCTTTCAACCTTACATCCCTCGGTCAAAGAAACAAACCAAACTACCACCCATATTCCCATTCTTATGAGTTTATCCTTTGCATCCACTACCCAAGGATCAAGACCGGTACACAAGCCTTTCTCTACATTAGTTCAAAAATTAAAATTTTCCTTAAAATTAGATATGGATCAAACCACTTTATGGAAACATCTAGGGATCCCTTATGCCCATAAACCTAAACCTTCCAACATACCTTTAACTAACCAATCCATCATATTTCCACCTCCTCTTAAACTAATCAAAACCTCTAACATCCCATCACCCTCTCAACCAACCAAGGTGATCATATCTCAAGCAATCAAACCACCAACCAAACCCTCCACAAATCTTGGTGTCTTCCCTACATGGAGTTTAGTTCTCCCATCTTTGAAAGTAGAATTAACCATGTCTAAACCTATACCCAAAATTTGACCCAAACCAACCAAAGAGGTGAAACCATTGAAAGGCCATATGGATAACTCCCTTCACCTTACCTTTTATCTTGGGGCCTCATCCATCAACCTTGCTTAAGAAGCAGGCCCCATTTAACATATGGCACCCACCATTGTTGGTTACACCAACTTAGTTATTATCTGATACACCAATATTTCCCAAATTACCAATAGACAGACTATCAACCTCAAACACTCCAACCATAAGCACACCCAAATCAAAATTATTAACTAGAAACACCACCTTAACTAAACCCCATCTGACCAAACCCATTATCACCAAAACACCTAGTTTACCAACTAAAACTTAGACCTTTCTCATCTCTACTTGAATTATATTCAACAATTTTTCAAAGGTTATTACAATCCTCTTGCCTCACCTTACCCCTTATTCATCATTTCAATCCTCTTGGTTTGAAACTAGATTGTTATAATGACTGTCAAATTTATTCCTATCATAGGACACCTGGGCATGACATGGAGAAATGTAAATCTCTCCAGGATATTATCCATCATTTTTTATGAAGAATATGACCTCTTATTAGATGAAATCCCCCAAACCCTCTACCAATGTACCTAACAGCCATTTTCTAAAGCATACCTAATCCTCCACTCTCATCTGAGAGTGATAGAGAACCTACCCAACTTCTTATCACATCTTTCCCCTTTATCCACACCATTAATGTCATCACACAATCACAATAAAATGATAAAGGGAAGGCCAAGTTGTCCATTCCATGGACATACCCATATTTTCACTCTAAACTAGACTAGATCCCAACCTCTATATCCTTAAATAAACCTAAAGTTACCATCTTAGGCACCTCTAAGGCTAACCCCTCTAAATCCATCAAGAGGGTCATTCTTAAGCAACTCCACTAGACTCCAACTAAGATGAGCCTATATGAGCTCATTTCCACCTCACCTCACCATCACCAAGCCATGATAGAGGCTATGCAGGCTATTAAAGTTAGATCAAGAGATTACCAACCTATATATGCCTTCATAGGTGCTCTCTAACTCTCCACCCTTATTAATTTTAGGGACTCAGAGATACCCTCTATCCACCTTGAGGATCCAAATCCCCCTCTCTTTATTACTACCCATATCAACCAAACTTGCATCAAATGGGCTATGATTAATGGGGGAACCAGTATCAATAACATCTCTTCCCATGCCTATGACGAACTCAAATGGTTGGATAATATCATATCCAAAAATTCTTCCATATTTTAACAACATTATGACCACTACCTTGGGAAATTTTATCCTCCATGTTCATCTAGTAATTCGCATGCTCCCTAAACTTTTCTATGTGGTAGAAGGTGAATTCTAGTATAATGTTCTACTAGGGAGACATTAGATCCACTCTATGGGTTATGTACCTTCTACCTTCCATCATTGTGTCAAGTTTGAACATGATGGTTAGGTTATCCCCATACAAGCTGACTCAAGCCCTTTTGAAGAATGCAACATGACCTACTAACCTAATGACATCTTCCTACCCTCGATAAAATCACCCAAAGAATCTACCACCAAGCCCTCAACTATGGGAAATGAAACTATTGCTTTCCCATCCTTAGAGGCATCTACTAATTTATCTATTCCTGTAGACTAGATACCCATCACTAATCCCTTGGAACCTACCTTCCAACAACTTACCCTTGAAGAATACCATCTTCTCACCCTTGATGCCTTCTAAACTCCCCAAGAATACAAAAAACTCCACCATCAACAAAGTTATGATCCCAATATTGGATCCATTATTCCTTTATGACTTCCCAACTATCAAACTAACTTCATCTATGGGGGACTTGACAAGCTATTTAATACTTCCACCATGCCCTCTTCACCTCAACCACTCACCTCCACCTTCTCTTACTTAGACAACTTGGACTTCACCAAAATATACCTTCACAAGTGTGCCTGGAAAGGGTTTAGCTTAGGGTGATATGAACATGGCCCACACACATTGATCTTGATTGAAACCTAAAAGCCTCATGAGAATCATGGCCTTGGCTTCATTATATCCAGTAAGAAGAAAGCCACACAACCTTTTGTTACCATTGTTGAATAAGAAACCCTTTCCTCACCAATGTCCCCTACACCTGAGTATGAGGATGAGGACATCATCCCACCTAACTTATTTTGTGTCAACATAATCACCCTCAGCCCCCTGACTTATCAAAATGAATGGTCATCCTTATCCATCCCTTTGACCCATCTTGAACTTGTGAGAGAAGACTCTCATACCATAAACATTATTTAGTGCCAAGATGATGATTCTCTTCTCACCTACCTTGGTGCACCCAATTCCTCCATCCACAAATCATTACCTCTAAAAACCTTAACCATGTTGAATGAATCCACCATAGATATTGACATAGGCACTTCAAGCAACCCCCATATTGTCAAACTTAGCCAATATCTAACCTATAAAGAGCTTCAAGACTTCTCTACCTTCTTCCAAGACCACAGCATTGTATTTGCCTAGTCATATACCAATATGCCTGGTATTGACCCAACCATTGCCACCCAAAACATCATAACTAATCATGAAGCCAATCTTATTAGATAAAAACTCTGATGAATGCATCCCCGCATAGCCCTTATTGTCAAAGAATAGCTTTAATGCCTCCTTTTTGTCAACTTTATTCAGCCCATTGATTATCCCTAATGGGTTTCAAACATCATGTCAGTCACTAAAGCCATAGGGGGACTACATATGTATGTGTACTTTAATGACCTCAACTTCACCTACCTAAAGGATGAATTTTTTCTACTTAGCATTGACCAACTTGTTGATCTTACAGTAGGCCATGATATGTTATCTCTCATGGATGTATTCTTAGGTTATAATCAAATTTTGATTACCCTTAAATATCATCATCAACCAACATCTTTGGTGACTCCCAACTTGTGGTCAATCAAGTCAACAACATCTACCAGTGTATGAATGAGATTTTACAGCTATACAGATAGTTAGTCACAAAACTCTTGACATCATTTGAACACTACCATATTTAAACCACCCCACAATCTACCAACAAGTTTGTTGACACAATGGCATCTCTTGCCTCCTAGATCCCATTAGCACCCTCAAAATTTAAGCTATCAGTCATTGTCTAATGCCTCACTAAACCTTCTTACATCAAATCAAATACTCCAACCATTTTTAGTGTGGAGGAGATCTAGCCTGAGCTTTAGTACCATCAAACCTTTAGCTACCTTAACCTCAGCATAGTTCCATTTGGACTCTTTAGGAATGCTCATCGAGTGTTTCTCTAGAGCACCTCCCATTATACCACTATGGGAGGCACCCTCTATAAATGTAACTTGTATGGTCTCCTTTTTCATTGCCTCTGTGGTCTAGAAGCCTCTCATGTCATCAAATAAATGCATGATGGTATCTATGGGGGGCACTTTAGTGGACTTGCTATGGCTAAGTGTATCTTCCACTTGGGCTATTACTATCTGACCCATAACCAAGACTATTGTGATTATGTGAAAAAGTGTGTCAAGTGTCAATAATCTATTGAACTACATTATTCACCCATCCATGGGCTTCACGTCTCCACCAATTTTTAGCCCTTTTCATAATGGTGTCTAGACCTTATTGGTGAAATTAACCCCCACTCTTCATATTGATATCATTCTATCATCACCGTAATTGAGTATTTTACCAAATGGGTAGACGGTTATTCCTCTTGTCTCTACTAAAGTTGAAGAGATTGTTGAATTTATCACCCATCACATCATATATAACTTTGGTATTCCCATAATATCATCACTGATAATGGAAAATCCTTCAAAAACAAACAAGTTCAAGGTCTTTGTGACATATTTGGAATTAAACTAAGATTCTCATCACCTTATCACCCATAAACAAATGGACAAGTATAGGCCTCTAACAAAACCCTTAACAACATGCTTACCAAAATGGTTAGTGCCTCAAGTTGGTATTGGCACTTGTACATCCATTTTGCCTTATGGGCATATCATACTAGCATCTAAACCCCTATAAGTGCTACACCTTTTTCTCTAGTCTTTCAATTTGAGGTTGTATTACCTCTTGAAGTTAGAATACCTTATCTTTACATATATTTGCAAGACCTCATTTCGAAAGATGATTACTATCAAAAACATTTAGCTCAACTTGAGTTACTTGATAAGTGTTGTTTGGTTGTTCTTTCCCATCTTTGTGTCTATCAAGAATGAATAAAATGTGCTTATAACAAACACTTGAAAGTGTGATAATTCAATATTGGAGATCTTGTTCTCAAATAAAATCAACATGTAACTAATATGTAGAAAAGCAAAAGGGCAAATTTTTCCTTCAATTGACTTGGACCCTACATCATAACCCATAAGTATGGATCAGGAGCTTATCATTTATCCTCTCTCAAAGGCAAACCAAAACTTGAGCCTCTTAATGCTTCACATTAACATCCTTTCTATTGTTAAAATAAGGGTCACAATCATCATTGGTCTAACTTAAGCTCATCCCCGACAACCACATTCATTTCCCTCTTTTTAGGGGCAACTAACTATAGCTGAATCATGTGATTATCCATCACAATAATAACCTAATATTGAAATATGGGTACCATAGCTTTACCCATGGCATGATCATCATGGTACTTTCCATCCCTATTCAGGATAGATTCCCAAGGTCATTGTCACCTAAACCTCTTTTCACCTACTGAACTTTCATGTGCTCTTAGTTTTGCCTTCATAAAGGTAACCCCCTTGAGTGTGTTTAATTAAGTCTATATCAATCAAAATAAAAAGCAATATCAAAAGTTAAAAACAAATCTTGGGTCATCCTTAGCATTCACAAATTTCTCCCTTGAAGGATAGTTATTGAGAACTCATCTGAAATTGCAAAACATAAGGTGGACTGCTCCTTTGAAGGACAACTATCAAAATCATTTGAACTGAGCATATGAACTTAGACCTCTCCCTTGAAGGATGGTTGAGTAAAGCACTTATCCAAGCTAGCAATTTCTTGGAAGTTTCCTACATAGATCAGCTTCCCCAACCCTAAAGCACAATAAAAAGTAGTGAAAGACCTATAAGCAAAAGAAATAGCAATGAGAAATGCCACAATCAGCTCTCATAAAAGGAATAATCTTGGAAAGCTATAATCATCTCTCCTTAGTAGAGTTTCTACATCAATCAGTCTAAAATTTATAGAGGAACATAGACTTGCTTATACTATCCCCTTGGAATATTATAGAAGATGCATGCTACTATCACAAAAAGGTTCCAATTTCACCCACCCTCCCTCCATATATTATATGCATAGGACTATGAGCTTACTTGACACAATGTGATCAAGATACCTATTTATCAACCAAAGCAAATTGATGCTAAGTATTTGAAAGGCTTATTTTCACTAAGCCAATCCAACTTTGGGTTTCATTTTTATACTTACCAATGAAAAGGCATCATGTTTCTTTTATAATCTTTTATTGGTTTGGTACATGTAGATATACCTCTCATGATTCTTATCACTTTCCTAAACATTTAGTTTGTTATCTACTTACTTTATGTATTCTTATTACATCCTTAACCATGTTCATATTTTATCTCCATGACCATAAACAACAAATTTTAACTCAAAAGCATAACATTATGAACTATATCCATGAACCACATCATTTACCTATCTATGATTAAAACACCATGATAGCGCATCATATCATATCATGCCATAAACATCATCCTATCTATATACCATCACAACATCATGTGAACATATATTATATCCTAATTACACCATTCATTATCATGAGCATGAACAAAATTAATGATCCAAACATCATGAACCATATCATATATCCTCTACCTATATATCCATCTACCATAACATCACAACAATACATCTTATAACATCAACTCATGCACATAACACCAACATAACCATAAATAAATCCATTTGTGATTACATCATCATATGATATATATCCATCCATAACACATTTTGTCACATCCATAAACAAAATCAAAACATCATAACCATCTTTCCAACATCACATACCTAAACTACTAAGTCAATATCTCATAAAGCATATGTAGGAAACCATAGACCATCAACCATAAGAATGAATATAAATACCCACAATAACATGTAAACCATGGACCATAAATATACATCATAAACCATATATCATCATCATATATATTGTGTCATCATAAATACATGTAATAATGTGTAAACTCTCTCTCAAAACATGTACATCTTGCTACATCAACACGTAGGCTAGTATTAAAATAACATACACCTATCTATACCAATATATCATAACACATGTAAATCATGCCCGTAGAGTACCTACACCACTACCACTTTTCTTTACACTCCCATCTAATGGTGGACCCCCTAGTATCCATGCCTAGTCTACTATGGAGGCCCACTATCCTAGAGTAGCTATCAATGGCCCACTAGCCAAACTAGCCCTATATTCCCCATATCTCTATACCTATGGTAGTTGATCCAACACCATCACCTCATAATACCTAAGCTCTTTAATGGTGACTAAGTATTAGAGCCTCAAAACTATGTTTGGTGGTCCTCTTGCTACTGATGTTGGTCCCCCTCCTACTTTTACCCTCTATCTAAGAGCATCTCTTTCCTACATGACTGCCCCAAGGTATGCCTGTGTCTGATCTCACTCACTAGTTAGAGTCACCACATGTGCCTATAGAGTACCACATATCCCTATAACACTATAATATATTCCTCTACTACTACTACTAGTGTTGTTTCCACCTATGTATCTTGTGCATGTGCATGTGTCAGGTCCACATCCATGGGTTGTTGGCCCCCATCCTCCCATCTAAAATCAATAGCTACATATCTAGCCTTGTACTAGGCTACATATCCATCTACCACTCTAGCATCATCAATAGGAGATCTCATGAGAAACTCCTCATAGTCTAAGACAACCTCCTCTAGTTGTGGCTTTGGGACTAAGAACTCAGTATCCTCCCTCCTATATCAAGGAAAATTTGGAAGGATCCCCTATAGAAATCCAAACTACCTCCACACCTTATCAATTGGGATGAGCTCAATCTCACCCTCTCATCTCCCATATATCCATTATCATCTTTACAATGATAAAGTGTGATACCAGTTTCTTACCCAGATCATTCAACCCAAGTAAAGTCTCTACACCACCTCACAAACCACCAAACCATCTAGGGCATCTCTAAACCACTCTATATCTCAAGCACCTGCACTAGCCCCTATCAGTGTTAAATTGCCTCTCCATTGCATAAATCCTACCCTATAGTCTATAGGCACAAAACCATCCCATGGGAGCCCCAATGTTCTAAACACTCTAATATGCTCGTACACCCAAAAGTAGAGTATGAACTTGACACTAATCTTATACCTCTTATGTACATGGAAATACCATAGCTCTCTATAAATCTACACTAATAAAATGGGATCCCACCCAAACATAATACTCTCCAATAACATCTCTCCTAGCACCCCTAATAGTAGATATGGGAAGTGGTTTCTACTTAAATCAAGGAGGGCAAAGCAAGATATCCCCATCATCATCATCATCATTAATAGACACTTATCCTTTGGTTCACTCTGGTATAGTGTCTTGTACCACATGCCACCCACATGGAATCTTGTTTGCTCCCTATGTTTGTCATAAATCCACTCCATATAATAGTCTTGTTGGTCACTCTTTATGTGGTAGATCAGATCCCCATAAATCAGTAGTCATATAATCCAATACACATCCTCTAGTAGGATGCTCATCTCTCTAGTGGGAAACATGAAAGTGTTCATGTTTAGATCCCATCTCTTAATGAGAGCCATGATCATCACTGCATCTCAAGGCAAGTGTTGATAATGACTCATGGCCCCTAGGCCAACCTCCTCCATGTGATACCACTCATCATCCATCATACTATCATGAACCTCTATGAAGATTTATGGGGCTCGATTCCACATTTGGATCTACTCATGCACTTATAAAATTAACATTATCATGTACACTTAGTTTTCCACCTCAAGCTAAGTACTAACCTATACCTAATTTTTTTCAACCTATTTTGGCCTACCCACTTACATTTACAATCTCACACTGCCCCAAGTACTCTACATTTTAACTACATCCCTTTTCAACCTATATGATTCTATTACAAAAAATTAATTCCCCTCTACCCAATACAAACCTTACAAAATAAAAGTCATTTTAAACACTATCATGTTTCTATCTCTTCTACTCATCGCCCTCTCAACCTATCTAACCTATCATTTTCCACCCTATCAATTCCAACTTATTTCCCTTTGACATCTAATTGATTACATACCTTATTTTTAGAAACAACTTTCAAAACATTCCACCACCTTACCATTTCTTATTCTATAATCTTCAAATATTTTAATAAATAAACAAAACTTCATATAAAAACTTCAAATCATTCATAAACCTTTCAACATTCAAAACATTTGTATATACTTTTTATAATAACCTACCTTCAACCCTTGGACTGTTGATGGTTCATTGAACCATCTATGGTCTTTTAGGGGCATTTTACCCCCAGGGTCAACCATCGATGATCAGGTTTAACTGTTGATGGTCACTATGTGTGATCATCAATGGTAAAACCTTAAACCCTAGACATCCCAAAATTTTCAAAAACATCTAAAAACACCAAAAAAACTTACCTAAACATAATCTACCACCCCTTACCAACCCATAGTACCCTTCCCCTCTCTATTTCATCTTAACATTTACCTAATTCAACCCAAAATGGACATTAGGGCATCATATCCTAGGATTATTTCCCAAAACCCTACCCCACTATTCTAAATCTATCTGAATCTAACTTTAACCTACTCAATTCAACTAAGCTATCAAATTAAAACACCTTCTACCTCATTATGTGAGTACTAACATGGTTGAAGCCTTGGTTTCCCCACATGGCTATGTCCTCTTCTAGCCTCCATCTACTCTACTCTAAATCAACCTCAAGCAATTGCTCCACCAATAAAACCTCCACCTCAATGAGCCAACCATAAATCACACACACACAAAATCACCAAAGCACAAAGTCAACCACACAAAAGTTACAAATGAGTTAATGTAATTTTATTTTTACTTTTTACCCTATGGATTTTTAGGTTTTTCCCTGACCATCAATAATCAGGGTGACTATTGATGGTTACCTTTTGGGAGCCCTAATCATCGACAGTTAGGACCCCTAAATTTTATACTTACACCAATACCACCCTTCTTAGCAAAACTAAACCCGATTTTACCCATCTTTGGGGACTACCTTCTCCAACCAACCTGACCACCTAGTCACCTGGCCATTAGTCTATTTTGACCCATCTAGCACATAATTTATGACACTTTTTACTTGGTCCTTTGACTATAGAAACAACATTTCCATGTTGACCCTTATTGAATGTGCACCACCTCATGCTTACCTGACCTACTCATGTCTGTTTGGGAGCATTTCCTACCTTAGATATTTGTGATACTTGACTAGTTTATGTTTTTCCTAGGAGCACTTCCTACCTTGGATACCCACTAAACATATAGACATTACTTAGAAGACTTACATTTATGAGTGTTCTCAACCACCATGCTTATAGGAGCTCACACGGTTCACTTGTCACTTGTCTTTCTTAGTACCAACCTTTATTTTTACCAATATTGACAACCTAGTCTATGTATGATTTTGGCTATCACACCTTTTTATCGCACTGTGTGTATTTATTTATGCTTCAGTGCCCAACCTATTATTCACTCATTTTTATCATCAATTACACACTTATTAAATCCTAACCCAATTTTAGTTTCACCTCACCGACTCTTGGTTCAAGGGGGAACACCTCCTCCTATTCTCAAGGCAACCAAACCCTTGACCATATTTCATTTTTATTTTGTAGCTCATTCACACAAGATGCACACAAAAAAGGGTAAAATATAGATACCATAAATCTACACACTATGATTATAAATGTTAAAAATCCCCCTAGACTTACCTAGGACCCTCTTGGGACCAATCTACACCAATCTAGACTAAAAAAGCTTAGCTATAGTTAGTTTCACAAATTGGCTCAACCTAGCCTTCAGCGCCTTTTTTCTTTGGGACCTAACTGTCAACAATCAAGGTAATCATAGACGATCACCCTTAGAAAACCCTAGCTGCCAATATTCAAGGTGCACCTCTTTAACCAAGAGCATGTAGTTATTTACCAACCTTTTCTAAATATAACTCATCTAAATCTTGTTGTAAGTCTTTGCATGGAAAAAATATATTTAGATGGCCTAGTTGCACCTTGACTTTCACCTCTTGCTTGTGCCTATAAGAAGAGAGGAGCCTGAGATGTCAAATCCATCTACAATAATTATCAAGAGATCACGGATTTAGGAGTGTTCTTTTACAAGTCAATCAATATCATCAGTATCATCAATAATTTAGCCATTACATTGAGAGTTGACTCATCATCACCTCTCAACCAAGCTCTCAAGTACCATTACTCTATCAAATTCAAGCTAGATTCCACCAATAGGTTAAATACTTCAACCACTCACCCAATCAACTTTTGGTAAGATAATTACTTGTTTTTCAATATTCATTTACTTTATTCCCATTTCACAATCAGTCCAGCCCTTGCCCATCTCCTAGAATCTATCTTTTGGATCTTGTTATTCAGCAATTAACAACCTAGAACTTATAAAATGATAGCTGATAGTTGAATTAACTACCGATGGTTTTCCCAACTACCAATGATCATATTTACCACCAATGGTCACCTTAACCACTGATAGTTACCCCAACCACTAATGGTCAATGTCGTAGTGAAAACTAGAAAGTTGTTTTCACCCATCTACCCTTAACCAAAGCTAGTTTTCAATGTTTCTGATCATTCACAGACTCCTTTTAGATTTTATAAAGTATACCCTAACCCATTAACACTAGTATTAATTATTTTATCACTAATTTTATCATGTTTAGTCTATTTTCCAAGTAAGCATTCTAGTGTTCAATTTTAGAACATTTTGATTATTGATGCAAGTACCTTCTTTCTAGTTTTGTGAACTTAACTATTTAAAATATATGGATTAACAACCCCTAAAGAAGATCTCACTTCTAATATATATCTATCTCTAGGCAATCCACCTAACTATCTATCTAATGAATAAGTTTGCTTTAGTGCTTTTTTATCTATAGTTCTTCCTCCCAAGCCAAAGAGGAGCTCTTCACAATCTTTTGATTCAATGCATGCACAAATAAATCAATTTTTCAACCATACCCATATTGAGTTTCTTTTCTCTCTTTATTATAACTTAAAGTGAAAATATATGAAACATAAAGTGTCAATATGGTGGGGGTTCCTATATTAGTCTCATTCCCCTTGATAATGAGCCTCTTCCTTTATCCTTCAAGTTTGATTTTAATTGCACCAACAACATGGTAGATTATGAAGCCCTAGTAATAGGTCTCTAAACCACTTTAGCCTTGGAAGTCAAAATAATCATTATTTTTGGTCACTCCCAGCTAGTGGTCAATTAAATCAATGGCTCTTACCAATGTAAAAATGACATCTTTCAATAGTATAAATAATTAGTAAATGTACTCTTGATGTCATTTGAACATTACCTAATCTAATCCACTCCACAATCGATGAATAATTTTGTCGATATAATGTATTCTCTTGTTTCTCAAATCCCATCTACACCTTTCAATTTTAAGCTCTTTGTCACTTTCTATCACCTTATCAAACCCTCTTATACCAAATCATAACTTCCTTCCATTTTTAGTGTGGAGGAGGCCCCGTCTGATATTTGGTATAAGCAAATTTTGACTATCTCAACCTAGCAATCCTCCCTTCTAGTCTCTCTAGAAATGGTCAATGAGAATTCATATAGATCACCTCTTGTTATACCATACTAGGGGGAATCCTTTACAAGTGAGGCTTTGATGGTCTCCTCTTTCAATGCCTACATAGTCTTGAAATCTCTCACACTATCAAGGAAATGCATGATGGGATTTGTGGAGGATGCTTTAGTGGTCTAGCTATCACTAAAAGTATCCTTCACCTTGGCTATTATTGACCTAGCCTTAACCAAGACTATTGTGATTATGTAAAGAAGTGTGTCAAGTATCAACAACATGCTAATTTCCATCATGTACCTAGTCATGGTCTTCAAGTATCTAAGGATTTTTGGCCTTTCTCATAGTGGTGATTAGATCTCATTGGTGAAATTAACCCTCATTATTTATAGAAACATCATTCTATCATCACTGTGATATAATATTTCACCAAATGGGTAGAGGCTATTCCCCTTGTTTCAACCAAATCCGATAAGATTGTTGACTTCATTAATCATAACATTATCTACTATTTTGGTGTTCCTAAGAAAATTATAAATGATAATGGTAAGTATTTTAAAAATAAAAAATTACAAGACCTTTGTGATAAATTTTATACTAATTTAAGTTTCTCATCGCCTTATCATTCACAAGCTAATAGAAAGGTTAAAGCTTCTAACAAAACCCTTAACAAAATGCTAACTAAAATGGTTAATGCATCTAGTCAGGATTAGCATTTACACATTCCCTTCACTTTATAGGCATATCGTAATAGCATTAGAACCCCTATAGGTGATACCCCTTTCTCTCTTATCTTTGGAGTAGAGGTTTTCTTGCCTCTCAAAGTCTAAATTCCCTTTCTTCATATATCTCTCCATGATATCATTTCATAAGGTGATTGTCATCAAGAATGTTTATCTCAACTTGAGATACTTGACAAGCATCATTTGGTTGTACTTAACCATCTTTGTGTCTATAAATAATGAATCAATTTTTCTTATAACAATCACCTAAGAGAATGAGAATTCAACATTAGAGACCTCATCTTAAAGGAAAATCAACATGTAACCAATATGGAAAAAAGCAAGTGGGGCATGTTTACTTTCAATTAGCTTGGACCTTATATCATAATGCATAAGTATGGATCAGGAGCTTATTGATTATCATCTCTTGAAGGTAAAATGAAACCTAATCCCCTCAATGTTTTGCATCTACATCATTTATTTTATTAAACAAGCTCAAGCTCACCTTTTATCTAATTTAAGCTTATCCCTTATTTTATGATATTATCACCTTCATCCTCTAACTTTGAGGACAAATGATTAAAACATATAATCATGTGATTATCTAATCCAAAACTTAGAATATTTGGTTTAAATATAATTCAAGAAATAATAACAACACAATTGTAATAATGTTACCTCTGAGAAGAGATGTTTTATTGATCAAATTTACAAACCCAAACATATGCCTATCTCTAAGAAGAGATGTCTCCTTTCTATTTTGGGTTAAATCTTCATTTATACACATTTTAAAGGTAGGATGAGGATGTGGAAGGTCACCAATCTCAAGGGAGATTAAGTGGTTCAACTTCCATGATTCAAAATAATACAGAATTCAAGGAATTACTATTTTTAGAAACATACTATTTTTAGACTACACTACTAAAATTGAAATTTGGGACACTTCCATTTAGTTTTTATGGGTAAAACCCTATTGAGTCAGAGTATAGTGCCATCTCATGGTGTTCCCCTCATTCTTATATTTCCAAAAGTTCAAATGGAGAGTCAAATGAAGCTATGGTACAAAAGTTATGGCTCCCAAAAGTTCTACCACTAATTAGGGTAGAACCATCACTTGAATTGTCACCTAAAATATTGCTCAAATAATTCATCCCTCCTTGAGAATAAATGGTCCCCATTGCATCAATATTTATCATCAAGTGTGGTATTTATATTTTGATTTAATTCCTGATGCATACTTAGAATTGACTATGTTTTGTGGAGATGTGCTTTGTGGAGATGTGCAGGGCCTGATTGTTCACCATTTCTATCTGACCATTAGTCTATGGATGGAAGGCCATGAACTTATTTAGCTTGGTATATATTTTCTTTTATTGTTGTGTTATTTGTGTAGTTAGGGCTATAACATTAGCCCTTTTAGATTCATGTGGCTTGACCATCATGAGAATGAATTTCTTGGTACTAATCAAGGAGAGAGATGTAGAAGGTGGTACCTCTGGTACCCTATAGGAATATGTTCCAAGAGTGAGGGTGATCCTTCAAGTTATTGATTCATATATTCCATGTTGATCATACATGAATGGCTAACTAAAGAGTACATCACAAACATCCAGATTAACCACATCACATAAGACCTTATCTTGGAAAGGTTTTATTGCATATGAGATAAGACATTTATGGGTGACATAGAGGTTTCTCCTTGGAATCAACCATCCAATACTATATGGCTTTGGGTGAGACTTCATGGACAAATTTAGGATTTTCACAACATTAGAAAAGATTTAATTATTTTGTCTCCCACTATCAATAATAAAATATAGAGGCTTACCTTTCACCCATAACTTAGAGTGAAACAACTTTTCCTTGTCATTTGGCCTC